>PVJH01002844.1:0-157340 GCA_004026705.1 Nesogale talazaci
ATAAAAATCATACAAAACACAAACCAGAAGAAAACATAGACAAAAAGAACCTAACAACAATGACTGGACAAAGTACAAGAAAACTTCAGTTGAAAAGAAAGCGGAACCAGATGCACATTGGATCTCCATTCAAGTACTTCCTCAATTGTTTTATTAAATTGGCATTCCTTGAAGCTCATCTTCCCAACACAATCACTGAAGACAAATGTATACACAAGGAAAAATGGTGAAGAAAGCTGATGGTGCACAGCTATCAAAGATATAGCATCTGGGATCTTAAAGCCTTGAAAGTAAACAAGTGACCATCTAGCTCAGAAGCAACAAATCCCATGTGAGGAAGTACACCAACCTGTGTAACCATGAGACGTCAAAGGGATGAAGCATCAGGCATCAAAGAACTAAAATATGTATCAATATAAATAAGAAGGAGCGTAGACTGGGGACCCAAAGTTCATCTGCAGATGAAGCAACATCCCTCCCCTTACAGAAGGGTGGTGGGAAGGAGGCAAGTCAGTCGGGGTACAGTGTAGCGACAATGAAATATGCAACTTTTCTCTAGTTCTTAAATGCTTCCTTCCTCCCACTATCATGATTTGAATTCTACCTTCCTAATCCTGTTAGACCAGAGGATGTACACTGGTAACAGATGAGAACCAGAAACACAGGGAATCCAGGACCAGTGGTGAGAGGGGTGATGGAGGGTGGAGTGGAAAGGGGGAAACTGACTAAGCGGATATACATATAACCTCCTCCCTGGAATACGGACAACAGGGAAGTGGACAGAGGGAAACCTCAGACAGTGTACAGTGTGACAAAATAGCAAACATTTATAAATTATGAAGGGTTCATGAGGGAGGGGGGCAGGGAGGGAGTGGAAAAAGGAGGAGCTAATACCAAGGACTTAAGTGGAAAGAAAATGTTTTGAGAAGGATGATGGCAACAAAGATACAGATGCACTTTGCATACAATAAATGCATTTCAGATTGTGATAAGAATTGTATGAGCCCCCAATAAATGATTTTTTTAAAAGCAAGAATATTAAAAATTGAAAAAAATATTAAAAATTGAGACACTTTAAAATGGGTCAAAAGGGATATCAAAAGATAAGGTATGGCATTTTAACCTAACTACATCTCTCACAATTGATTTTTCAGTGCTCTCTACCTAATAGTACTTCCCTGGAAGATAATCTGAGGTGTTCATTGGAGGTTTAATCTATGTGTGGAGACTGCAGTTGGAGTCTGAGCTTCCATTGTCATCCATAACGTTCTGCAAAGCAAGTGTTCACAATTCAAGCTCTGATATCATTCCTTCCTTTGGATTTGGATTTTATTATTTACAATCTTTTGATCACACAAGCTGATGTGCTTCTTCCATGTGAACATGCCTGATAACTCACTTAGATGACTGCTGTTTAAAGACAAGGTTTTAAGACTTTAGACACTATTCTTTCTGATAGCCAAGTACCATCTAGCTTCTTCACCACATTTTGTTATAACAGCCATATTCAGTGATTTTTTTTCTGAGGATAAGTATCAAGAAGGGTCATGTAATAAGAACAAGTTTTCTTAGATTGGGCCTAAATCCATTCATTTAGCTATGGTTTATATATGTCTCTGGCTTACTTTAGAGACATCATTATCATCTTATGCTAGAAAATATTGTAGATCACCCCTCATATCAGGGTTTTCAACTGCTAAAATTGTCCAGAAATAGATCACCAGGCCTTACTTCTGAGGTGTGTCTGAGTGAACCCACCGACTTTTTAATGAGAGGCTACCTGGGAACTTCAGAGTCATCCATTGTTATTGTTGAGTATTTTCTGGTTGAGTTGCTACCACTAGTGACCCTAGCTGACAGGGTAGAACTGCTCCATAGAGTTGTCCATGGTGTAAACTACATGGGGAGAAGTCAGGGTGGTACAATGGGGTATGAGTTGGGCTGCTAAACCACTAAGTCAGAGTTCAAACCCATCAACCTCTCCTTGTGAGAAACGTGGGTATCTGCTCCCTTAAAAATGCAGTCTTGGGAACCCTGGAAGAGCAGTTCTACTCCGTCCTGTACAGTAACTGTGAGTCAGAGTTGACTTGGTGAGAGGGGCTTTGGTTTACATTTTTCATCTTTAGGGGAACAGATGGCCAGATTTTCAGCTGTGTGCTTAACCATGGTTTCAACTGAGCACTTTCATTCTAGACTCTGAATGCCAATGGTTGCACCCAAGCTTCACACTGCTTTACAGAGAGACCACCCATGCCTGGTTCCTCTGGGATGATACTCCTCTCTGCTAACCCGACAGGGAACCCTGGATAACTTTTAATTCTATAAACTAAGTAACAATTGATCCCATTTTTTTTGTGAGAGGACAACTGGATATACAATATTAATCATTTAGCATTAAGGGCAAAATGAATCCACTGATGGAAATGTATTCCAATCAAGGCTTCACTTCTACCTTCTATTTTAGACAAAATGGGTTAAAAGTGCAATCGTCATTTGTCTGCTGTTCATATAGCTTGGGTCCCTGTGGGATGAAAACTGTTAACATGTTTGGTTGTGAACCAAATGTTTAGTGGTTCAAGTCTACCCAAAAATGCCTCAAAAGAAAAGCCCAGAACACAGAAGAAGCACATCGGCCTGTGTCATCCAAGGACTTTAAGTTACAAAATCCAAGAGGAGAGGAGGGAATGGTATCTGAGCACCGAGTTTGCTTTAGGCTATGGATAACAGTGAAAACCTCTCAGTCATGTCCAGAGTTCCTACAGGGAAAAAGCCTTCACTGAACACCCTCAAATCATTGACCAGGAATGGGAAAAGCTTTGCCCATAGACAGAATGTATCAAAAAGTGAATGGCTGCAGATAAAGTTAGGTTACATTTTAACCTTTTATCATCTGTTTTCCATCTCACAAAACCAAAGTTACTGCCACCAAGTCAAAGCCTCGTCAAACTGACTGGGCAGCCATGGGGCTGTTTGTGGCTTGGGGTTTTACAGACACAGGTGCCAGCCAGGAGGGGTGCAAGAGAGGAACACCAAACTCAAAAATGAAACTCACTGCCCTTGAGTCGATGCAGACTCACAGTGACCCTTTAGCAGAGGTCAGATCTGGCCCTATGGGTTTCTGAGATGGTCACGCTTTAGAGAACTGGAAAACCCACACTTTCTCCCATGGAGACCCGAGCTTGCAGATGGCAGCCCAATGCATAACCACCAGAGACCGTCAAACACATGACTATAAAGGGAAGACTTTCTCCAGGGACAAAAGCATCATGAAGCCCGCTCAGGGGTGGCTCAGAAGAAAGGTCCTTGGGGTGCGGCTGGTTATTCACTGTGCTGCTAATCACGACGTCAGCAGTCTGAAAAGATCAGCAGCTGCTCCCAGTGGAGGGTGAGGCTGCCTACTCTAGTAATGAGTAACTGTCTCGGAAACCCACAGGGGCAGTTTTACCTTGTCCTGGAGGGCTGCTATAAGTCGGCATCAGCTCCATGACAGTCCACTTTTTTGTTTGTGTAAATGCCCAGTGAGGCACAGAACCAGACTCAGGGGTTGGTCATCACCCAGTGTGTTTTCCACTACTCTACCCCACCTCCCCACCCCCTGCTGAGCCAGCACGGGACACCCGTCCACATCACCAACTCCTGTTCTCTGACAACTACCTCCTGGAGGTGCTCAGGATGACTGAGAAGATGGGTGTGCAGAGTTTCAAGGCCTCCTGACTTGGGGCAAAGGGTGCCATATGTCTCCTAACTCCTGGGCGCCACGGGGAGTCCCTTGAATGACTTCTCTAATCCCCTCACCCCCCACCCTCGCCCTGCAGTACTGGCTGCACATATGGCGTCTCTCCCTTCCCAAGGAATCGCTTTCGCTGATAGTGTTTTCTGTCTCAACCTTAATATTCTTTTAATGTACTGCAGTTGCTTGCTGCACAGCTAATCTGTCATCCCTTGTTACAGAGACCTCGTTTTGAATGCCAGGGCAGAAGCCGCGCCTCTGAGCCAAGAGCAGGCATCTCTTTGTTGACTTGCTTCTTTCAAGACTTTGGCTTTAGGATGACTGACCTTCATGTCTTCAGGATGTGACATCAGGTGAGTTTCCAGGATGCCTGACTATAAAGGTAGGTTCAGCTGGCTTTCCTCAGGTCAGTTCTAAAACAGCAAGGACAAATGATAGTGTCATAAGCAATGAGTCCATGTAAGGATAAAGCTGAGTGGATTACAGGTAAGGCTGGATCAAGCAGATCATCATTCCAGGCAAGGACTGGGGCTATTTCTTTCCAGTTATCCAACTTTCTACTCTGCCTGCTCAAAGGAAGGCTTCTTCCTTACCTCGCGCACAATGTTGGTTCCAGAATGACTGACTGTGGGAAGCAGGTACACAGAAAGGAAAGAAAGTTTTCACCCCAAGGGTATCCTACTCTCATTACTCTGACATGCATCATGGGCCAATCTAGGTCATATGACTTCTAGGAGACACGCTGACTGGCTGAAGAACAGGCACTCTAAACCTCAAGCACAGATCTACATATAAATAGTCGAAACTAAATGTACTGCTGTAAGTCCATTCTGACTCACAGCAACAATATAGGGCAGGATAGAACCATCCTGTGGATTTCTTGGAGTGGATCTCTCCTTGAGAGGAGTAGAAAGCCTGGTCTTTTTCCTGAGAAATGACTGGTGGTTTCAAACCGCTGGTGTGTGGGTAACTGCTCAACAGGTAACCCACTACGACACGAGGGCTCCCAGGATGCAGTAGGAAAGGAGACATAGGTGCTGCAAAGGTCTGCCTGCCACCACACTCTGCACCACCGCAGAAGGCAGGCCAGGCAATCTTCCACTAAGATTACAGCCAAGAAAACTTGTGGCGTGTCTCCTTTCTGTGCCACACCAGGTCACCTTGATTTGGGTTTGACTCACTGGCAACTAGATTTGTTTTGTTTTGTTCCCCCTCCTGGAAGCTAAATATTGATGAAGGACCAAGAGGCGGGAGGGTCATGTCCACTCAGGGGCACCTCAGAAGAAACGCCTGGCAATCCCCTGTGCAAATAATCTGCCACTGAGAACCGAGGGACACCCTCCTGCTCTGGTGGATGTGAAGTAACGGTGAGTCAGAGACCAGTTGTTCGGCCACTGATCCAGTTTTCTGGCTGATCTCCCCCGATTTTCTGCGAGCACGTCACACAGCGCGCATGTAAAGGGAACACAGACTCCAACCACTGAAGCCTTCAGAAAGCCGGCTTGATACAGGGAGGAAGAAATCCCACAGTGGAGTCACGCTTAATTGCCTTTCCAGAATCTCCCACCATCTCTTTCTGTTTGTTTTTTCAAAACCCTGCTCTCTGCAACATAAAGGCTTAGCGTAAGGAAGGGAAGGAGGGCTGTGGGGACATAAATATATCAAAATAAATAAATAGAGTTAAATTTAAGAGGGGGAGGGGCACAGGCTAAAACCCACCCCAGATTCCAGACCCTGCACACGGAAACGCGGGTTGGCGTGGCTATAACAAGAGACAAAGTAAAGCGGAAGTGACCTTGGGTTCTTTAGCAGCACACAAGCTTCTTTCCAACAAACTGGGGCATAAACACATAGACAAACGCAGAGCTTTGGAGGTGGGGGAGCGGTGAGCAGAAGGGACAGGAGTTTTTAATGGACACGTTCAAAGCTACGCGAGGAGGCTGGCACACCACGTCGGGCTGGCTTGGAGGCCCCTCTCCTTCTGCATGCCAGAGCCTGATTGCATCTAACAGGACTCTGCGGGTTGTGATTTAGGAGTAGGCGGCAAGCCAAGTGGCTCTGCCGCGAAGGTTTTATAAGGGGGCCTCTCTGTGCACCCTGCACCTTCGTCCGCCCCCCTCCCAAGGCAGCCCCTGTGCCTTTTGCTGGGGTTCCGACTCAAGTGGTGTCGCCTGGCAAGTGTCAGTGCCCCTGAGCACCAGCCCATCCTGCTTCCGCTCCTCACACCTGGCTCGGCCCAAGACCATGCTGGGTGGCAAGCTCCCAGCCCGTTTCCCCAAAGCAGCATCAGGCACCCTGGCTGGTCCCCTGCCCGCCCCACCCCCACCCCTGTGTACGGAGCCGCAGCTGGGATACTCTGGATAATGACCCGCTCCTGATTGCGCCCTCCGTCCAGGCGCCATTTCCTTTGGCTCCTCCTGGGTCCAGTCGTTGGAAGGGTTTCTCCCCATTTGGAGGCTTCCTCTGCCATCCATTTTTCACCAAGACTTTATGTGTCTCTAATCACCCTTTAAAAAAAAACGGATGAGGCCCATGAATTCTCCACGTGGCACTCACAAGCCGGCCCGTTACGTTTCAGGGGTTCGCTGGGCCACAAAGGACTGGAATGCTTTTCTGTGTGTGCACATGTGAGGGAGGGGCCTGGGATGGGGCGGGGCAGCAGGGGATGGGGAGAGACGTGTTGATCTGGAAGAAATGTCAAGCCAACGGCTTGTTTTCTCCTGAGCTTTCACAAAGAGCACTGTTGTTTAGGTAACCTTGGATTTTAAAAATGTGAAGTCTTTAGAGGCACTCGTACAAATCAAACAGGCGCGTGCGCAAGCACACACACACAATCACACACACGCACAGTTCTGAAGAAGTACCTTCTTGGCATGCTTGACCCGCATCTCTTAGGGAGCAGAGATGGTCGACACCCTGCCACGTGCACAGCTCAAGGGTGGAGGTTGCAACCCACCTAGGGCTCCCTGAAAAACCTGTGTGGTGATCTGCCATTGAGCCGTGGTGTCGTGGTTATGCCTTAAGCTGCTAACCATAAAGTCAGCAGTTTGAAACCACCAGCTGGCTGCTCTCTGTTCTCATAAAGAGGGAGAGTCTTGGAACCCCACAGGGACAGTGCTACTCTAGCTTACAGGGCCGTGATGAGTCAGAATCCACTTGATGGCTGTGAGTTCAGTTATAGAAGATAGTAGAGGATATAAAGGGGGCAGTTACAGAAACTGCTGAGACATCGTTGTTGAGCTCCTTGGTTGAAGGACTAAGGACCATATCCTTGGGGGATATCTAGGCCAATTGGCAAAACACACAGTTCATGCAGCTAACGGTCTGCCCACATCTTGATCTGGTATGTGGCATCTGGGTTCTTAAAAGCTTACACGTGGCCACCTAAGAAGCAACTGTTGGCCTCTTCCTGCCTGGAGCAAAAGAGAATGAAGGAAACCTAGGACTCAATGAAGTCATTCCTTCAAAGTCCTACGGCCCCCATGAAACACTGCCTTCTCTAATGTGAGAACAGAAGAATTAGATGGTGCCCAGCTCTCACTATTCTGACGAGGACCACCCTTACCAGGTCCCAGCAAGAATAATGGGGCAGGCTGGATTCTCTGCAGAAGCGAAACCAATGATGCTTGTATTTGTATGGATAGGGAAAGAGATTTTATGTCAAGAAATGACTTATGCAGTTGTAGAAGTGGGTAAGTCCAGTCTGTGTCAAGTCTATGGATCCGATGTAAGCTGGGGGCTTCTCCTAACTTGTGTAGATGCAGGGGCTAAGAAACAGGAGATGGGAAAATGAAGCAGGAAGACCACAGACTGATAGATGCCAAACTGAAGCAGTTCACTGATGACTCCTGGGATTGGGAGATGATATAAAAGAATGCCAATGAGCCAGACACAGGGCTCAGATCCGCAATAGAAGTGAACCAGATTCTGCACACTGTCAGTCTGTATTAGCACTGGGCCACACTGTGAGGGAGGTCTCTTTTCACTGCATCAAGTCTGTGACCACATTAAAGGAATGATGCTCTACTGATTCTCCCCACAACTATTTAGTTGTTTCCCAGAAGACCTCATCCTGGAGCTGACCACCCGATGCTAGAGCAGATCATGGAAGGACATAAAACCTAACTATCAGAAATGAGTTTAAAATGCAGAAAAGAATTCAAATAGTAAATAAACAAGACTAGACTTACTGGCCTGAATGAGATTAGAGGAACACCCGAGATGATCACTCTAAGACAATCTTCTAACTTGGCACTGGGGACATTCCTGGAGGGAGGTCTAAGTAGATGAACCTGTCAAATAAACTGGAGACACCTTGGACTGCTAACTGTAAGGTCAGCAGTTTGAAAACAGCCGCCTTTATGAGGGAGAAAGACTTCCTTTTACTCACCTAAAGGTTTACAGCCTCAGAAACTCACCCAGTTCTACCCAGTCCTATAGAGTCACTTTCAGTCAGCATTGACTGCATGACAGCAAGCTTATAAAACAGTCACATCCAGAAAGAAAGGGCTCTTTAGAACAAACCACTGCAGCGGTTCTCAACCTGTGGGTCGCAACCCCTTTGAGAGTCAAACGATCCTTTCATAGGGGGTCACCTGATTCATAACAGTAGCAAAATTATAATTATGAAGTGGCAACGAAAATAATTTTATGGTTGGGGGGCTCATCACAACAGGAGGAACTGGATTAAAGGGGGAACTGCATTAAACGGTTGAGGCATTAGGAAGGTTGTGAACCACGGGATCCAGAAGATACCAATAGGGTCCTATTTGCCCCAAACTAAAGTTGAGAAGGCAGGGAGGATGGGGGACCCTGAAGAATGGAGATGAGAATCCCAAGGACTGTCACTGCAGAGGCTATAACTAAAGTCAGGATATGATTTGTGTCTGAACCATGGATTGGAAAATGAATGTGTTATGTACAGTTGCAGCTGATGTACAATAAAATGCACCTTCCCATCCCAAAGGACACAAACAGAAAGCAACCTTTTGCAAAGAAGAAGATGCCAACTGGCACAAGACAGCGGAGAGCTGAGGGTTCTGGGATGCAGGAATGCCCCCAGCTGGGGGGCTGAGAGGACCCTCCTGGAGGAAGTGGTATTTGCTCTGTTGTAAGAAGGATGTTCCAGCACATCTGAGCACCCTCGGAGCCCCACGCGCCAGGGGTGGGGAGAGCCCTGTGCGAGCAAACAGGGATGCATTCGGTTTGATTTTCGTCCCTAGCTCCTTGGCCCACATGGCATGATTAAGTTCCCAAACACCAACACATCCCTTTTAAAATCCATCTTCAAAGCAGCCTGGCTTTCGAGGCCTATGGGGACTTGACATATCAAAAGAAATTTGCTGACACACACTGGAGCGCCGGGCTTGATCTATTCTAATATATGATTTTAATGTTTCTCATTTGCCAGTCTTGCCAGCCCCCATCGATCATCCTCTGTCACATTTAAGTTTCCTAAATTACTGCTTTTTAACTTTTGTCACTTCATCAGCGAAGAGATCTATCCTCAAGCCTTAAGTCCCCTCTCGTCCTACCCCACCAGCCCACCCCTGTGGCTCTATCTTAATATGAATAGAGGGAGAAATGCTGTAAGAACCGAGCACTGCATTTCTCCCTCTATTCATATATTATATGCGTGTTTCAAAGTCAAGCACTGGTTGAATTCTGTCACCTCCCCCATGGCCTGGTCTTGTTGGTTGCTGTGAAGTTGACTGCAGCGCCTAGTACCCTCAAGGGAGCCCGATGGAAGCCTCCCATGGTGTGCTCAGGGCTGGGACCTTTCTGAAGCAGACAGCCAGACCCATCTTCCCAGGTGCCTCTGTGAAGGTTGGGATTGCCAGATTTTTAGGTCGCCGTTGCTCTTCTTGTTGTGAGTTCCTACTCACAGCGACCCTATAGACAAGGGCATGGAACACCACTCGCTCCTGCCCCATCCTCACAACTGCTCTTCTGTGTGAGCCCATGGCGACAGCCACGGTGTCCATCCATCTCTCTGAGGATCATCTCCTTTCTCGCAGGCCCTCCGCTTCATCAGTTGTGTCATAGTTGAACACAGTATCGTTTTTTGACAGCCAGGAGTACTTCCGGTGGTTTACGGTAGAAAGAAACATGAAATGGGAACTGGAGGAAGGAAAACCAAAGAGCTATTGATGAATTACTAGTTATTGGAGAATACTGACTATCCCGGGGTGGGGACGCCCAGCTTGTGAGGCTTAGAAGGCCTATGAAATCATTATTGCCAGCTAACATTACACATCTCACCAAAGAGGCCATGTGAAGTCCTACCCATGACACTAAACGGTGAGCTAATGAAAGGTTTAACCACTATGACCTGCAAGTGATGTTATCACTTTTCAAATGATGCCTGGCAGAAAAAAAAAAGTTCCTTCCCCGGGACCCTGGGAGCCCAGGTGGTGTAATGGTTATACACCTAGCTGTTGTCTGAAGCAGTTCCCAAGACCACCGACCCCTCTATAGGAGAAAGGAGAGGCTTCTACTCCTGTTAACAGTTATAGTCTCAGAAACCTGCAGTGGCAGTTCTGCCCTATCTTATGAGTTGGAATTGACTTGATGGCAGTGACTTTGGTTTGGCTTATGCCCCTGAATTATGCCATAGGCTGCAAAAAAAGAATGAATAAAATTGTCTTCAAAGAAGTACGGCCGGAATGTTCCTCAGAAGCATGTTACCACCGGGACCAGTGCCTGGAGAGCAACATTGCTAAAGAAGAAGACTGGTCAAATTGAAGAGGGAGTTCCTCAAGGAGAGAGATGGACATGGAGGCTTCGGCCCTGGGCTTCCTCAGCAGGGGTTGTGAGCATAGACCAGGATCAGGCACTGTTTCCTTTAGCTGTACAGAAAGAGGGTTCACCCGGACTCAGAAGTGACACCTACCAGCAACCATTGGAAAAATGGATATGTTGAGAGTTGTAATGATGGGCCTGAGAAAGAGAGGGAATGAATTCTTTGCAATGTTTCTCAGCAAGAGAACAATAGAAATTGTTCCTTCCCCCTCCCCTTCTCCAATTTCCCCCTTCTCCAAACTGTGGGTAAGAAGTCCCACGTTTTTGGATCTCGATCCAAAAGCCCCAACTCGCAGCCATGGAGGCACTGGTGACTCCTAGTGGCCTGTCAAACAGGGTGGCGCTGTGTCTGTGAGTTTAGGAGAATAGAAAGCCCTGTCTTTCTGCCAAGGGAACACAGATGCTCTTAATCCAGCTCTCCTCTTACCTTCTGATTTTTCATTTCACCTTCAGCTGATCCTGCTCTTAGAAATTCCTGCCCCATTTTGGCCTTTCCTATCAAATAAAAACATTCTACTTCCATAAACGGTGTCAGAAAGGCTATGAGTGAGCCTTGACTTACTGGCAGCGAGTTTGGTTTTTGATGATCAAACAGAGAAGTCTCCTAATAGGTAACATCACACTCTAGTTACAGAATGAAGTAAGGTTAGTGACCATACACCTCTTGTTAGTGACCATACTTTCAGTGTCCACCATGATCTTTCATTTTGTCCTACTGTGGTAATGTGTCCTCTTGTGATTACTTATGTGCTAGAAGCTGTACCACTGGTATTTCCAGTACCCTCAGGGTTACCCATGATAGACAGGTTCCAACAGCACTTCCAGATTCAGATAGGATGATAAAATAGGGTTTTGGTGACCGACTTCCAAAAAGAGTCAGTGAGATTCCTGTCGATATGACTTCAGGAAAAACTAATCATTGGAAAGAGACATCTTGTTTGGTGAAGTGAAGAACTAATAAAAGCAAGGGAAGATTTCAGTGAAAAGGATGAACCCAGTGTCCTGGACATTGGACTCAGACATGAAAAATATTGAGATAGTTCAGGATTACTGTGCCAACATGGCCAATGAGCACATGTGGGATTAATTGAAGGAGAGCGAGAGAAATGGTTCCATGAATCCTGCCTTTCTTGTTCTCACGTCTCTTGCTCTCTGATGGTCAGACCAGGTTGCAGCTGCCTTAATCAGTCCCCTGCTTCAGCTGGCAGGGCTCACGTCCTAGGAGACGTCCTTGAGGAGAAGCCACATGCACCTACCCTGAGGCAGCCCTGGGTGCTGGAGCAGCTGCACAGAGACCCCTGGCAGCGCTGAGATGCTGACATGCTCACTGATTTGGCTTTCCTCTTGCAGCCGGCATCATCGCGTGTATTTTGTGAGCTGAAGCAGGACTTTGGAGCTGGTTGTCAGACAGTTGGGCGAATGTTGGACTTAGGGGCTTGGACAACACTGGGTTGGGATGCTTTCTTAAACTTCGCTTATCTATTATATAAAACTCTCTCTGATAGATATGAGTGTCTGTGGATTTGTTTCCCTAGTTTACTCAGAGGAACACAACAGTCATGGGGAAGATGCAAGACCAGGCGGCACAATGGCCTCTGCTGTGCCACACAGGGTTGCCATGAGATGGGGCCAGCTTGATGATGGCATCGGCCACAATGGCTGCAACCATGGGCTCGAGCATGGCCATAATTGTCAAGCTGGCACTGGACTGTTTTGCATGAAGGTCGCCATGGATCTGAGCTGATGGCATCTGACAACAATAGCCAACGTCCTGCTCACAGGGACTGTCCTTCCAGCAAATAACACCTGCTTAACAAGCCCTGTTACTCTCAAAACTCTCCTGGTTTAGTCAATAAATAAACCATCCCAGGGTGACCCTGACGGATGAGCCAATGCCGGGCTACTAACCGCAAGGTGGGTGTTTCAAACTCATCCATTGCTTTGCAGGAGAAACTTTAGGATGCCTGCACCTGCAGATTGATGTACGGTCTCAGAAAACCTCCACTGGATCCCCATGAGTTGGAATGGACTTGAAATTGGCAGGAGTGGCTCTCCTTGCACAAACAGTGGTCAGAGCACCTCCGTGTTGCAGAAAGATCAATAAAAGTCAAGCCTGGGTTTTGAGAGGGGCTGCAGGGGTTGCTTAGCCAGGTGGGAAAAGTCAGCTGTTAATTCCAGGATTTGAGAGGGCAATGTCTGTGCCGATGACTCTTGGTGACCTCCGAGTTCAGCTTAGCAGCCTTCAAATTGGAAGCGGGGTTGACTGAGCCCTCCGAACTTTTCAGAGAGCTACACTAAAGCAATCCTTTCAAAACCAGTCATTCTTGGGTGCAGCATGCTATTCATAAGTGGTACTTGACCAATGGGAGGAAAAAAAGCTAAACAATTCTCTGCTAAGTTTGGTTCATTTAGTCTCCATTAGAGACACTGTGAGTTGTTGCTTCATGTTTTTAAAATTAAATGAAGGCTGGATAGAATGAGAGGAAAATGCAGGGCAAACTTCAAATTCTAAAAGAAACTCATCAAGGCCAGACTTCCTAGAATGGGTAGAGACTAGAAAATCGCCAGATCATCTTCTTGAACAACCAAATTCACTACCATACAGTTGATTCAGACTCACAGGGACCCTGAAAGACAGAGGAGATCTGCTCCTGTGGGCTTCTGAGGCTGTACTCTTTACAGGAGTAGACAGCCTCATCTTCTTCCCTTGGAGTGACTATTGGGTTCAAACTGCTGACCCTGCTGTTACTAGCAGCCTAAGGAGTAAGCTACCAGGCCACCAGGACTCCAAGAGCATCAGGTACCTCCTCTGAGCTGTAACTGAACCAGTAACTTTTAACCTCCTCCTAGAAGTTATCTTTCACCCAAGTAGATCAGCACATACTAGGTCATCTCTGAGTACCATCGACCTTTAAGATCATGTTCTATGTGATCATCATTTACTCTTAAACAAAGATAGGAAAGTCATTAGGACAGGGGGGAAAGCAGAAACTCCAGAAAGAATGAAAAATGCTGACACTCCAACAAATTCAACCAATGACAGCAAACAACACATTGGCTCCAAACCCACAGCAGGTGGGTCAATTCCAACTCGCGGGGAGCCCACAGGACAGAGAAGAACAACTCCAGAGACAGGACTTTTTCCTCTAGGGGTCATATGGCAGGTTTACACCGCGGACCTTGTGGTTCACAGATCAACACTCACTCTACTACACTGCTAGGGCTCGGAGTAACTCATAAAATAAGCCATGCCATGTCCAAGTGCCATAGGTAGGGACCATGCATAGAAATTATTCAAGGGAAACACACTTTGCTTTGTAAACATTTGAGTCAGGACACTCTGCTCAATCTCTCTCACTAAGCGAACACCCCAAACCCAAACTCACAGCTATAGTGACCTTAAAGGACAGGATAGCACTGCCCCTGTCAGTTTCTGATTCTCTGTCTTTAAGGCAATAAAAAGCCTCATCTTTCTCCTACCTTGCCGCTGGTGGTTTCGAACTTCTGATCTTGCTGTTAACAATCCAATGCATAACCAGTATGCCCACCAGAGTTCCCGGGAAGTTACCCATGCAGAAGTGGATGTTGTTGCATGTCAATCAGTCATGAACAGCTAGCTGGTTGGTGGGTGTGTACCTGTTGTCAGTGGCAAGGTAGACCCCAAAATGTCCCATCTTGTCATGCAGGCCTTTAATTTCCACTGCCAGTTCCTTTCTACAAGAAACAAGGAGGGGGTATTTCTTGGGATCTCCAAATGCATTACCTACACAGACAGCCTCAGTTTGCATGAAGGTGTCTGCTCCCCAGTCATGACAGCCACCACCATGCTGGCCACCTCTTTGGTCAACTGTTGGGAGAGCCGAATGCTGCCTTCAATGTTTGCCTGTTTCCCAATCTTTCTGCAGTGGGATTTGTCAAGCAGAAAACCAGGTGCGTTTGGGGCTTTGCTTCGGATGGAAATCATTTTAAAATTGCAAGCAACTCCTCCGAGAATTAATTCAACAGATTGATCACAGCCCGGGGATCCCATTTTGCAATCAGTTTTGCAGAGCCTTGACGAGATGGCATTAGAGGGGCTGGAGATTTCTCCGCACTGAAGCCTTCTGAGGCGAGGCAAACACATAGTTATCTTTGATTCTCAAGCACAGGGAGTGTGGGTGATAACTGAAGGGTACAGGAAACTCCAGCTCGGATGAGGTGAAGCAGCGGGTGATAATACAAGTAGTCCCATACTTAAAATGCATCTGTGTCATGGTAACCCACACTCCGGACTTTCTACTGCGGTGGCTTTGTAATGATGACTTGTTGGGCTCCTAACCACCAGGTGTGTGGTTCAAAACCACCAGCTGCTTCCTGGGAGAAAGAGGAGGCTTTGCGCTCCCTTAACGAATTACAGTCACAGGAACCCACAGCAGTAGCTCTTCTCTTTCCTTTAGGAATTGACTCAATGGAGATGAGTTTGAAAACAGTTCCCTTGCTGAGGAGATTCACGGTGCTGTAGCATGAGATCCCTGATGGTATCCTTCTCAGATACTCATAAACGTTTTCAGGGAATGTTGCTCCTCCCTACAGACAAAGCCCAGATTTGTAAAGAATTTTATTTAAAAAATAAAAGGGCACCAAGAATGAAGCTCATTGACATAGAGTTAAGGGTCTAACTGCAGCAAGCTTATCCAGACAGAGCCTCATTAGAAATCAGGGACTACCTATAGCTAGTTTTTTAATGAGATATGAAGTGAGAGGAGCCTCTCTTGGTAGAGTGAACAGTTCGACACTTTGTTATCAGCCAAAAGTTGAAAGTTCAAGTTCACCCAGAGAGATCTCAAAAGAAAGGCCTGGCAAATTATTTCCAACAGATATGAGCCACCGAAAACCCTACAAGAGCACAGTGCTCCTTGGGACACGTGTGTGAAACTGGCTTGGGTGTTTTTTTCATGCAGGTAGATGGAGGGGTGCAGGACTCCGGGGGGAAGGGCTGGGTTGGAGTTTAGATTCTCCTGCCAATGGAGAGGTGATCTCTTGAGGGCTCCTTTCTTAGCTGTGAAGCCTACTTAACAAAGGCACACAGAGATGGGAGGTGCATTCAGGTGATTTCCACATATGAGCGGAGGATGCTGGGAAAAGGCAGCCCGATGCCTGCCCCGCCCCTCTCAAAGAGGCAGACACTTTGAAAATGGCCTTCTAATGAAGATGTAGTTGGGTGGGCAGCACAGGCTTATTCAAGGGCCTTTCAGATCTATAGCTGTTTTCAATCTCGTTAAGGCTGCCCCCTCCTGCCCCGCCCTGACCCCCACCCAGAGGGAAAGAAACAAGGTTGACCCATCTTGATCCGCAGGCACACTGCTCTGGCTGTTAAGAATATGATTAGCTTCTGAAAGTGACGGGTACGCTGGGTTTTCAATCATGTTCAAATTCTAGAATAATGGAATTTCTTATAAGGTCCACAAAAAGGTCTGATAGACTTTCAGCAGCCACTTCCTTCTCCTCCCTGGGAACCCAATTGGCTTCTGCCAATCAACTTCTGTTGACTAGGACCCCGCCTTGTCGGTCTCAGGTTCGGTGGATGACTAAGGAGCTAAGCATTAGCTGTGCTCTCCATGAACACCCTGGACCTCAAGTGTCAATTGACCCGCCTTTGGTAGAAGCCCGTGGCTTCCTCAGGCACTGCATATTTAGATGGTGATAATTTTAGCTTTCATGACGATCAGTGTCACTCTGAAACACACAGAGAAGCAGGATGCTACCATCCATGTGTGATTCGTGTTATGTGATGTTGAGTCGACCTTTAAATCACAGCAAGGATGATCCTTGCTTATGGACGCAGCCCTCAAGAGATCCAACTGCACATTGCATTGGGTAAATCTACTGCACAAAACCTCCTTAAAGAGTTGAAAGAAGCAAGGAGCATTGAGAACCCAGAGACACCTGGCCCACGCCATGGTATTGTCGATCACCTTGTAGGCGAGTGAAAGTTAGACGTTGAATAAGGAGGACTGAAGAAGAATGCATTCGAATTGTGCTGCTGGAGAAGAATGTTGAAAGTACCATGGTCTGTCAAAAGAATCCACAAGTGTGTCTTGGAAGAAGCATAGCCAGGATGCTTCTTAGAGGCAAAGATGGTGGGACTTTGTCTCAGGCACTTTGGACCTGTGCTCAGGAAAGAGCACTCCCTGGAGAAAGACATCATGCTTGGTAAAGTGGGGGGAGGGGGGGGGCAGTGAAAAAGCGGACCACCCATGAGGAGATCTCTTGACACAGTGATCGTATCAAGGGGCTCAAACATAGGAACAATTGTGAGAATGATGCAGGACCGGGTAGCGTTTTGGGCTGTGGAATAAGCCTTGTTAGGACTTGGACCAGACTCTATGGTGCCTAACACAAACCAATTTTGTTTTCATGAGAATCGGCGCCCCTCTAAAACAAACAGAAGCTCAGATCCCAGTTTCTATTTGTTATGGATGTTGGGTTCTGTTGAGTTGAATTTTGGTTGATAGCAACCCTACAGGACAGAGTAAAAGTGCCCTCTAGGTTTTTCTTGACAGCCATCTTTCTAGGAGGCAGGCCTTTCTCCTGAGGAGCACTAAGTCGAATCGAATCAGCAGACTAGCGGTGGAGCTTTAACCTCTGCCCCACCAGGGCTCCTTACGAGGCATCATAGGGAACTAGATATGAATCCTGGCTCCACCATTCACAAAACTCGGAACCCAAACTCAGCACAGTGCCACCAGGGCTCCATGGTGTCCTCATCTGGAAAATAGGGCTCCACAGAGCGTGCTTCGGGAATGTAAGCTAGTTTTAGCCAGAGTGTTATAGAAGTGTTATATGTTTGCTCTGAACATTGCTCTCGTGGTTATTAATTTCAATGAACAAAAAAAAGTTTTGAATGAATGTACCAAAGCTATTTGGAAGGGGGGCTGAGCCCAGGTGGCAAAAGTGGTCGAGTGCGGGACTGTGGCCCACGGGCTTGGCAGTTCAAATCCAGCGGTGGCTCTCAGGAGCGACACTGGGTGGCTCCCACAACCACCAGAGGGCAGTGAGACCCACAGAAACAAAGACAAGCAAACAAAACAAAATAAAACAAAACAAAGTTATTTGGAAGGAGTGAGGATATTGAGACCTGACTTTATCTTCCTCAGATTCAGAGATGCTTTGGTGATATATGAGGGTATGTCAAAAATATTGCTGTTAGTGTTCCAACCCCTGAAACACCTGGGTTAATTCCACACCAGACATGATTAAGCATATCTCTTGGATCATTAGATGGCTATGAACAAACCCTTCCAATAATATGCTTGTCTTACTCTTGCTAGGGAGCTGTCATGGGTACAAGCACACACACACACACACACACAATGGGATTCAGTTAAAGCAGTGGTTACTGAGGGGATCTGCTGGGTCAGTAAAAGTCAAGGCAGAGAAGTCAGCTCAGAAAATTATAACAGGGGATTTTGGGATCCCAACGGAACATCTTGCTCAGTTTTCTCAAAGGACGTAGAATAATCACAGGTGATCATTACATAGGATGCCCTAGTAGTGCTAACACAGTGTCTATATCACATTGGGCTGCTAACTACAAGGTCAGGAGTTCAAAGCCACCAATTGCTTCAAGGGAGAAAGATGAGGCTTTCTACTCCTATAGAGTGGTAGCCTGAGAAATCTGCAGGGGCAGCTCTTCCCTGTCCTGTGTGCTTGCTATGAGTCAGCAGTGACTTGATAGCAGTGAGTTTTGTGAGTGGTGGAGCCAGCATTCATAGCTAGTTTCCTAGGATGTCTAGTAAGGAGTCTTGGTGGTGCACAGGTTAGGGTCTACGGTTGGGCTCTTCATTCAATTCTTCTCAGTACCCCTCAGGCGAAAGGCCTGGTACTCTGCTCCTGTAAAGATAAAGGTCAAGAAAAACCTGGGGGGGGGGGAGGTTCTACTCTGTCTTAGAGGGTTGCTGTGAATCAAAGCTCAACTCAATAACACCCAACGTCCATAACACATGGTGCTTTCTACTCCTGTGGCAATGCATTTCAAAAAGTCACAGGAGCAGTTGCACTGCCCTGTCCTATAAACTCACAATGAATCAGCATCACCTTAATGCCAATGAGGGGTTTTCATTTGTTTGTCATTTGTTTCATTTTATAGGAATATAGGTTCATGGAAAACTCCCCGGAAGGAAAAAAAACAGATAATTTGCACCAAGAAAACTTTTTTCCCCTTCATGACCCTATACTTCCTCATGCTTCCCATTTAAGGAAGTCTCCCCAGCAAGAATTCCCCTGGGAAACCCTAGCCCATCCATCCCACAGCCCTGGCCTTACTCTTTCATGCTTCCTAAACAAAAGGGATATTTACAAGGAGCCTACTTTGAGCACCTTGAGGATGCCCAAACGACAAGTTTGACAGGATTTAAATCAAAGAATGGGAAATTCTTCAGGGAAGGGGTGCTAGGTACCATCGTGTTGGTTACAACCCAGGGTGACCCCCTGCACCACAGGAAGAAACCCTGCCAACCCAACACCATTCTCACCAATGTGTCTATGTCAGAGCCCATTACCAAGAAAGCAAACTCACTGTCCTCTAGTTACTGCTGCCTCACAGTGACCCAATGGGAAGGGGTAGAACTGGCCCTGTGTGTTCCCAGGATTGTGACTCTTTATGGGAGTAGAAAGCCCTGTCTTTCTACATTGGAGTGGCTGGTGGTTTTGAACTGCTGGACTGCAGCCTCATTTGTAACCAATATGCCGCCAGGGATCCTGTGACCCCATTAAAGAGATGAAAGCACTGTCTTCAAAAGTATACAGTCCCAGGTGGAGGATATGTTGAGAAACACTGGCTTCACATTTTTATATGTGTGTTTAATAAGGTTACTATGATTTTGGACAAAGACGTTTTTACTTGCCAGTATAGATTGAGAAATGCTGCCTGCTTCAATTCAATGAAATGCTGCATTTATATCTTACGTACCTATTCCGGGATGCGTCCTAGACATTTGTGCAATAAAGTTATCCTTCTGGGGTTTCTTTGGAATCTCAGTCATTACCCCATCAGCATCTTAAACATCGTTATAAAGAAAAATGACATTCTGATACGGGTTATGACATTGATGAAACAGAGCTATTTAATGAAATAGGAACATGCACATAGCTATTGCTGTTGTGTGCTACTAAGTTAATTCTGTCACACCTAGACCACGTGACAGCATAGAACTAACTTATCTTAGAGTTTCTTTTTGTTTGTTTGTTTTGGGCATCACTGCCCTCTGGTGGTCATGGGAGTTACCCAGTGCTGTTCCTGAGAGCCGCTGCTGGATTTGAACCTCCAAGCCCACAGGCCGCAGTCCCGCACTCAACCACTTATGCCAGCGGGGCGCAGCCATTTTAGGGTTTCTTAAGCTATAATCTGTACATAAGCAGCTTGCAAGAGATTTTCACCTCAAGTGTTACTGGTGAGTTCAAATCACAATTTTCTGATGAGCATCCAAGTGTATATAAAGTATACATATAAAATCTAAAATTTTATTCTGTGAAAAGAGAAAAAAGTTTCAATTGGGGATATATATATATATATATATATATATATATATATATATATATGCAATTTGCTAAATGTTCCAGAGTTCCTTAATTACAAAGGTTCATAAAGCAAAATCCACAGGTAGAAAAGTATAGTGATGACACAATTGGTTGACATTTACAGGGCTTGACAGGTTTGGAACATTAGAATAAGGTTATGGAAAAGTACAGGGATTTGTAAAGTCTTTGGCACAGATTAGGAAAAGAAATTTTTGAGCAGATGGAGGACAAGAGTCACTTTCTGACAGTTAGGTGACCACTGAAGTCACAAATTTCCTGGAAAATTTTTGTCAAAAAAAAACCCCAAAAACCCCAATGCCATCTCCACAGTGCAGACACAGTTGCTGAGAACAAGGTAGAGACTGCATCTGAGATGTGGTTAAGTACCCAAATAGGGTCTGGTGTACACTCCAGTAAGGAATCATGGTCATATTAAGAGCTCCAATTTTATAATGCTCCTTCTCTTCTTTTGATCAGGACTTCCTCTGGAAAATCATTGATCACATCTAAGTGGATCTTCTTCTGCTTGGATGTTGTGTGGGACTAAAGACACCCCTTTCTCACCTACAAGCTTTAATATCCTGTATACTGTACATTCTATTTCTTTTTATTTTCCAATCCATTTTATTAGGAGTTAATCCAAGCATCATGCCGTTCATTGTTCAATTGCATCAAGCAGTATTGTACAATTGCTAGCAAGGTCAACTTCAAAACATTTTCTTCTTCTTAAATTCCTTGATATAAGTCCCCCCTTACCCTCCCACCTCCCCCACAGTAAGGCCCAAGAACTTTCATTCTAGTGTTGTCTCTATAGACTCATCAATCCTGGCTTTCACATACTGGAAAACATAGAAAAATACATAGTAAAGATTCACAAAAGCTACCCATAGTGACACAATATAACAAAGAAAAATCCCCGATACAAAGAAAAAGAAGACATTAAAAATCAGATCAAGCTCAGAGTGAGATCAAATGGCAAGGTTTTAACTGTTAGGTTAGATTCACCATTTTAATCTGTTATCATCATCTCTCCAATATTCCCTGTCTGATAACCAGTTAGTTCCCATCCTTTAATTGCATTCAGCGGGAAATTGCCAGAAGCTTATTTCCTGTGTAGATCCTGCAAATGTATTTTGGGCTTGCACAATCATTCATAGCATTCTTTATGCCAGAATCTCACCATTTAAGGTCTGATACTATTCCATCCTTCTGATTTGGATGATATAATTTACAATCCTTGGGTCATGGGTATAGGTATGCTTCTTTCATGTGGACTTAGTTGATGTCTCATGTAGATGACTTCCTTTTGGGAAACAGGCTTTAAGAATTCAGATGCTATTTTATCTGACCACATTTTGCTATAATGCCCACATCATCTGTGTTTCCTTCATGAGGACACGAATCAAGCAAGACCATGTCATAAGAACTAATTATTCTTAGATTGGAGCTAGGATAAGTACAGGCTCCAAATCTGTTCTTAAATCTTTGTTTCTTTTTTTAATTTATTTTATTTTTTATCTGCCTCTGACTAACCATAGAGACATCCTTATTAATTTATGATAAAGGATCTTATCTATCATCTCCTTGGAGCATAAAGACCTTCTTTTAATAGTGTCATTGATTAGAACATGGTACTAACTTTGAAAACACTATTGAAAGAGAGAGATTGAACAAGTAAGTGTAGGCTAAAAGTTTATCACAAAACCTGAATTATTCACTTGTACAGAATAAATCCTTAAATGACTGGACAGTATGTTTACAAACAATGGGAATGTTTGTCAGGCAAAACTTACTGACAATGTCAATCAAGGTCTATCAGAAAAATGCATATCTTAATACAGCAAGTAGGGTATTGAAGTAGTAGGTAATTGTCTGTTTGCCTACCCAACAAGTTACTACTCTTGGTCTAGCATCTTCATACTCCAGGTAATTTCAGTCTTAGGCCCTTAGGTTACAGGTGTATTTGAGGTACAGTCGAGTTCATCTTATGCTGTGCATTTTACTGGGAGCATGGCACTCTTCAATTATTTCTTAACCTGACTATAGTTTGACTACTGCTTCCATGACCATTTTTTTTACAAGAATGTAATTAGAGTAAGACTGAATTGGAAGGAACCGCTTGACAGACAGAAATGTCCTGACCAAGGAGCCAGCTTGATCTTTTCCGAGATGGTGATCCTTTGGTAGCACCTAAGTCATTCCTTAATCAAAGACTTGGTTAGGTGAAGAGCCTCGCAATACAGTTGGTGATACATGTTATAACTCTGAATAAGAAGAATAAGAAACAAAGCTAACCCAGTTTGGACTAAAAAGCTTATCAAAAGGCTAATACTTTCAGGAGGCAATTAAAATCATTTAAGAAATTAAAGAAAGGTCATTTCATTTGGGGATAGCTGATATACAACCAGGTAGCTTCCGGTGTATCTGTTTCATGTTTTGCACTGGCAATAAGTTAGATTTCTTTTAGTGGCTATTGTTCGGTCAATTTTGACAAAGGCTTGTCTGTTGCAAATTGTAAAATGTGCACCTAAATGGCCTGAAATCGAGGGGAACAACTGCCATCAAGTCATTCCTGACTCAGCTAGACTACGGGACAGGCTGGCACTGCTCTGAAGTATGTACAAGACCGTAAATGTTTATAGGAGGAGATGACCGCGTTGCATTCCTGATGGGTGGCTGGTTGGGTGGAACTGCAGACCTTGCTTGTTGCAGCCTAACCAGCTCATCACAACATTAGAGCTCCTTAAAGTTATTTGAGGTGTCTTTTGTTAAGATTAAATACCATTAACAAATAAGTCTTGCTTGTTAAGATGTAGCTACTTTGAATGAACCAAAGCAAAATCACTGTCGAGTCAATCCTGAGTCACCGTGGCCCTAGAGGACAGGGTAGAATCAGCCTTGTGAGTGTCGGAGACTAGAATACTGTAGGAGTGTAAAAGCAAAGCCTTGCCTTTGAGCGAGTAGCCAACGTGTGTAAGCACTACACCAAGGGGAGTTAAAAGAAAGCAATCTGCTAGCAAACACACCCGGATTGTTTAAATAAAGCTATTTCAGAAAACAAACATTAAGCAAAATTTAATACCTTCTCTGACTGGCAGCAAAATAAAACATTACTAGAAAAAAGGGGGAAAATTAAGAGACCAATCGACAAGATTTCTAAGTAATGAATAGTATAAGAGTAAGAGCTATTATACAATAAGGATCTTTGGTTCCTTGCATGAGAAATATTAACCTAATAACACCAAGTTTATAAACTGCGGTGGCAATAAGGATTCAAGGAAGTCTAACTACTTCTAAAATTCATATAAAGATAACACTAAAGTGATTTTTATAAGAAAAAGAGACACAGGTTAAGATCAGTTCTGTGAAGTACAGCATAAAGGAAACATGCACTCTTGTTTAAATTGACTCTTTTTTGTTGTTGTTGACTGTTGGCCCAAGGAGTGCTCAAGTTTGAGACTTAGGTTTCCAGTGGGTGATGTGGTCTAACTAGACAATCTGGCTTACTTTCATTTTGACAGATGGATTTAAGATTTAATTTCTTTTCATTTGGCTGCACTAGGGTTAGTAAAGAGGGTTTAAGCAAGGACCCTCCAGCGAAATGATAATGAATCTTTTCCTCCCTGTCCTTTTCAAGATATGCTTTTTCCTGGGGCAACGACAGGTCGACTCAGGGAGCCTAATTTCCATTTTCCAAAGGTTTCTCTAACCTGCAAAGGATATTCTGTAGCCAGTCCAGAGTGATTAGCTACCTCAATATCTGCCTTTTCAATGTTCAAAGAAGGAAACATGAAGAGCTCTTTTATAGTTAGAAACAGAACAGTGACCATTAATATTACTTTGTATCCCTTAAAGGGTTTTTTCCCACTCAGTCTTACACAGTCATCTTGGTGTTGTTGCGGCTATTCAGTGCCTATGGTTTGGGCCCAATCCATAGCGGCTCTGTGCACAATAGACTGAAACACTGCAGGGTTCTGTACCATCTGCACAATTGCTCTTCCGCATGAGCCTACGGTTGCAGCCACTGCGCCCATGAGGATCATCCAGGGCCTTCCTCTTTTCCTTGCTGCACCTCCACTTGACCAAGCATGATGTCATCTTCCAGAGACGGGTCCCTCTTAAGAACATGTTCAAAGATCTAAGCAAGATCAACTCCTTCACAACTTCATCCTCTTCTCTGTTTATGATGATGTTTGTCTATTGGTCTATTTGTGAGAATGGGGGGGGGTCTTACTTTCACTGAGTTGTAATCCCTGGTACAGGCTGCAATCTTTGATCCTCTTCCCTTCACTTCAAGCAAACAAAATTGTCCCATCTGCATTCTTAAAGGCAGTTGTATTGGCATTTCATCCACTTACCGTACAATTCAATAGTTCAGCCACACCAAGAAGTGTTGCACAAGCTTTACCACAATCCATTTTAGAAACTTTTGTTTTCTCTGTACTCATTGTTATTCAGGTAAATTATTTTACAATTTTGACAAAACTGGGCACACCAAATCATTCACCCAATCAACAATTTCTAGATGTAGAAGCAGTGTCATGGATTATACCCTTCGTGTTGCACAACCATTATTGTTATCCCTCATCTGTATTTTTTATCAAAAAAATCATTTTATTGGGAGTTCAATAAGTCAACAATCCATGCATCAACAATATCAAGCATTTTTGTATATATGCTGTCATCATTCTTTTCTAGACGTTTACCTTCAATTGAGCCCTTGGTATCAGCTCCTCTTTCCCCCCTTCCTCCGACAACCTTCAAGACCCCTTTGATAAATTATAAATTAGCAATACTTTCACTTCTTACACTAATGTTAATGAGCCTCCATCCAACCCTGATACCTCATTCTTCTTCATATAATTCAGTTTCTCTGATGATTGGCTCAGCATACAGATTAAATAACCATTAAGTGAGAGATACAACCCTGATGCACACTCTTCCCAATTTAAAATTATGTAGTAAGCTCTTGTTCTGTTCACACACTGGCTTTTGATCCATGTAAAGGCTTCACATGAGCACCATTCGGGATTCTGGAATTCCCATTCTTCTTAAGACTATTCATAGTTAGTCAAAATCCTTTCAGTCTACTCCCTTTGTACGGTCAATAAAACAAGTAAACAACTATCTGGTATCCCCTGCTTTCCATCAAGATCCATCAGACATCAACAAAGATATCTGCTGTGCACATCCCTTTGGATCCAGTCTAAACCTCTGGCAGCTCCCTGTTGATGTGTTGCTGTAAACATTGCTGGGTGATCTTCAGCAAAATTTTACTTGTATATGATATCAACAATACTATTGTATAATTTGCCATTGTTAGGTCACCTTTCTCTGGAATGGACACAAATATGGATCTCTTCCAATCGGTTGAACATGTAGTTAACTAACTTCCAAATTTCCTGACATAGCAAATGCGTGTGTCCAGTGCTTCATCAGCTTTTTAAAACATTTCAATTCGTTTTCTATCAATCCCTGAAGCCTTGTTTGTGTCTAATGTTTTCAATACCATTTGGACTTTTTTTCTTCCGCACCATTGGTTACTTTTAGTTCAATGAAATTCTGGATCAGAAGTAATTTGATTTCATCATTGGTTTATCACGAAAGCTCTAGAAATCTTGGTTTAGCCCAGTAGTATCCACAGCCATCCATCTGCTATCGTTTACTTTTGTTAAAATATTTCAATCAAGGACTGAGCCCTGGTGGCATAAGTGGTTAAGTGTGGGACTATGGCCTGCAGTCTTGGTGGTTCAAATCCAGCAGCAGCTCTCAGGAGCAGTGCTGAGTAGTTCCTATGACCACCAGAGGGCAGTGATGTCCCCCCCAAAAAAATATTTCAATCAAGCATTTTCAGTAAATGGGAAAATAGAATTTTCCTATAGAAGGAAAATTTCAAGATGATCATAGTCAACTGATAATAGCCATTTTTTGAAATTGAAAGGCTATATTGGAATTTTTAAAATCATGCAAAGTTAAGTAAAGTCAATAAAAATAGACAAAATTATCTCTCCACATTATGGTTAACCTTATTTTTAAGAACCCAAAATATAACATATAATAACTTGGAAGCATACTATTAAGCATTCAGACTGTATCTAGAATAAGTTAGGATTTAAAAATCCCTCAGCATTGTAATAGAAGTGTGGGAAAATGATAAGTATTCCTCATTGAAAGTGAGGATTGGTCTGGATGATGCTGGATTTAAAAGAAACAAAGTTGCAATCAAGTTGACCAAAGAAGACATCTAGAAGCCAAAAAACGTGGAGAAATGCTCACAATCACTAGCCCATGGAGACATGCTAATCAAAACAGCAATGAGATACCACCTCACACTGACACTGCTGACAAAAATGAAAGACAAATAAACCAGAAAATAACAAGTGCTGGAGAGAATGCAGAGAGACTGCATTGGAGCTCTCAGCCACTGTTGGTGTGACTGTAGAATTGTCCAAGCACTGTGGAAAGCATTATGGCACTTCCTCCAATAACTGAGAAGCAACCTCTTTACTTGGTATCTAACCTGATGAAGTGAAGGACACTGTGAGAAGAGATAGATGCACACTCGTGTCCATTACAACACCATTCACAAGAGCAAGAAGATGGACATAATCTCAATGACCACTGGCAGTAGAATGGAACGACACCCTATGGAATACAAGGTATCGTTAAAAAATAAAACTACAATCTTGAGAACATTACAGTGGCGGGAGGCCAGTCAATCACCAAAAGGCATATATTGTATGATATCACTGTTCCAAAAAAATAAAGGTTTTCATGCCTAAAGAAATAGACTTTGATGGTTTCCAGGGGTGGAGGGTTAGGAAGGGAAGGAGCAGAATAGATTCAAGGGCAGGTGTTTACTTGGGCGAAGAGGAAGATAATCTCCTACAAGGTGCATGTGGGATGGGTTGGGGGGGGGGCCACAAGGCAAGCCACTGGGAGGTTTGATAAGGGGCATAAGTTGTTGAATGCAAAAATCATTATCTGGTATGTGAACCCCCACCTAAGTCACAAAAAGGTCAAAAGAGGAAGAAGAGTTGATGACTACAATAATAAAAATCATGCCATAATGTTATGTTCTGGTTGTCTAATATTAAATGAAGAACCTTGAGATATAAATTTAACCTAAAGAAAATGCGGCATTTTTCTTGACTTGCATTTTATATTACAGCAAATAAGGATTTGTGTGTTAGCACAAAAACAGCTTTTTGTGGCTTTTAATAAAGCACTAAAGGTGTCAGAAGTTCACTGGGAGCCAGCAAGAAATAACTTGGGTTACTTAATGGAAGATCTTAGAAGTACACTTAACTTTTCTCAAAAAGCTTTCTGGTGAAGGATATACAAGTTAGCATAAGCTTAGCGAAGTAAAATTCTTGCCTCTGAGGTTCCCTACACAGAAAAAAAATAACTAGGTAGAATGAACAGAAATAACTGTTCATAAGTAGGTAGAAATAACTAGGCAGAAAGGAAAGAGGAGGCCTGGTTGTGCAGTGCTTACTTGTTGGGCTTCGATCTGCAGGACCAGCCGTTCCCCTGGAGACAGACCAGACTTTCAACTCCTATCATCAGTGACCATCTTGAAAACCCACAGCATTGACTCAATGGTAGTGAGTTTGGTTTGGAATTAGAAATAAAATGAACTCTTGAACCTACTTTGTTTTTAAGTAAAAGATCATTTTACTGGGGGCTCTTACAACTCTTATTACAATCCAGACATCACTTATATCAGGCATATTTGTACATATGTTGCATCATTTTTTTCTAGACATTTCTTTCTATTGAACCATTGGTATCAGTTCCCCTTTTTTCCCTCCTGCCCCCTCATCCTCTGTTCCTCATCATAGATTATAAATTATTATTATTTTCATATTTCACACTGACCACTGTCTCCCTTCCCCCATGGTTTCTGTTTTTCTTCCTCCTTCAGTGGGATGTGTGGTTATGTATCCATCATTGGGACTGTTTCCCCTTTCCTTCCTTCCTCTCCCCCCATTACCTCTACCCTTTTGGTATTCCTATTTCTATTCTTGGATTCCATGTGCCATGAACTCTTACCTCTTATCTATACCTGTGTACATGCTCCAGTCTTATATAAAGTGAGAAACAGCACTGGGGCCATGTTACTGGAAGGTGAGGAAGCCTCAAGGCGCCAGAAGAATATTGTGTGTTACATTGGTGCTTTACTGTGACCTGGTTGACTCATTACTTCTCTGTAACTCCTCTGTGGGGGAATTTTTAATCTAATATTTTAAGAGAATTTTGCTATGTTAACAGTGAGAAAACCAATCCTTTGTTTTTATTAACATTAAAAGCACTTAATAATTTCATTAAAGACCTTAATAAACTTTAATTAGACTTATAAAATTATAATTATATAAGTGAGTGATCTGCTAATAAATTTTCAATTTCTTGTCTTTACTACATATCCTCTATAGCATAATCTTTGAAGTGACAAAAAATATATTCATTGCTTGATTCAAATATGTATTTTTCTTGGCTAGAAAGTTAAAAGCCTCCCCATTTAAATCATCATAATAATATTCATCAACTCCATTTTGAGACCAATAATGATCCTAAACTCTTTGAAATTAAGTTAAGCTTATATACTATAATATATAAATATTATTGAAATAAAGTTTGTTTAAGTAGTCTTCCTTCTTAGGAATAAATCTGTACTGTTCAAATTACACACAGCCTAGAAATATCTAACTTAATTTACTTAAGAAGATTTTGTTTTTAAATGGGTGCATACACGGATTGTGATAAGCATTGTATGAGCCCCTGATAAAATGATTTTTAAATAAAAAATAATAATGATACTAAAAATAAATATAAGCACATAGGAAAAAGGGTTTTTTAAGGTTATTATGATCATAAATTTATTTCCATTTATTGATTGGAATAGTAGAATTATTTAATTTATATAAGTGTTCTTATGATAATGCTGATGAGAGTAAGTCTCTCAAAAGAATATTAGAATGTATTTAATAATAAAGGAGTCTTGGTGGCAGAGTGGGTCACGTGTTTGACTGATAACCACAAGTCAGCAGTTCTAATCCACCAATAGCTCAGGAAGAGAAGGATGGTTGCTTCATGCTTGCACCCCTACAGAGTGCCAGCCTCACAAACCCACCGAGCTAGTTTTAATGTGTCCTTTGGAGTCAATATGACCTGGGATTCTCTCAATAGCACTGAGCATGTTTGAGAGATTTAATACCATCTGAAGGTAATAAATACATTTTTATAAATCTGTATTATTGCATGCTGAATAGAATCCTTTAATGAAGTAATTCTTATAAGACTTTACTATACATATTGGATGATATAATGTTATCTTCCCAGCATACTTTCTAAATAGACCATTTTATATAAAGTTTTCTAGTGTAGCTGCTGAAAGTTTAATTCAGAAGAGCTCCGATTTCCCACCCCTTAAAACAAAGCCTGTGAAAAAGAAAAACTCAGGAAATGTCAAGCACAGCTTCCTGAAATAATACAGAAACTCAAGCACAAAATGAAACGAACCAAGAAGCAGGCATAGAATTACATAAATTCACTAGCTAGGTTTAGTCAAAAGAACTTCGAATGTCTGTGGAAAAGTTCCACTGTCTTTTAATCCTATTTTTCCATGAATTTTTAAAAATTCCTTTGTACAATACCATACATGACAAGTAATCCCCCTTCATAAAAGGTAAGTAGTTATTTTAGGATTAAAGTACATCAACAGGAAACAGGTCTTGAATAAATGTGTTAACTTACCAGAGTCTCAGATAAAGGCATTTTATGCAAATTCTTTATTTTCCAACTTTCTGTACAAAATGTGTAAGATGAAATCTCACCATCCTTGTCTCTTTTGATCTGATCATCTTCATTCACCACCTAACTTTGGCATATCAGGTAACCAGAAATCCCTGGCTTGGGCCAGGCATCCCTTCATTTTCTGAGTATTATCCTTGTTCTTGAAAACTTGAGAGAGGACTTGTGTAGCAGATGGTCCCAATGACATTCATCATTTGATTTTCTGACTGCTGCTTCTACTAGACTAACCCTACATAAACAAAAATCTATAAATCTAGGTGAAACAAAAACAGAAGAACGAGGCAATGCTCGGGCATCAAGAAGCAGGCATATTTTTGAAGGGAGTCAATGCGTCAAAGAAAAGAATCATACTGGTTACACCTCCTGAGTTGTCATTCTAGTGTCAAAAGCCCTTCTTTGTCATAGTAGTGAGTAGAAGTCCAGTAGAAAATTCACAATCTCTCTTTCTTCAAGCATCAGAGGATAGAAATTAGAGAAAAAAATAACTACTGTAAACAGAGGAGGTCCTAGGAATGAGAAAACAAAAAAGAGTGTCCAGGGATTTGTGAATAAGCTGTTCTTGAACTTCTGGCTGACCGATGACCACTCACATGAGAGGTTTCCAAAAAATTGAATTGCCTTTCAATTCCATTTTCCTCACAAGTTGTTGGAAGCCTTCTCATATTTAGAGAGGCTATCAAACAACCCAATTAAAAAGTAAATGGTTGAAATGAGATTTTGAATTGCTTATTGAGAGACAGAATTTGCTATTGTAGTTCAACCCTGTTGATTTTCTTTTTAAAAAGCAAGGAGGAACTATAATTTGAAGACGTGTAGCAGCATTTAGTCTCAAAATCCTAATAGTCACAACAGCTTGGGTACAATCCAAAACTTCTTCTACCAAAAAGAAAAAGAATATGTGACTAATACCTCAAGGAACCAATGACTAATTGAGAGGAATCTGAAGGGGAACGGTAAATTGGAAGTAGCAGGTGGCTATTTTAAAGGAGCCACTATAATGAAGCTTAATGAAAAATATGTTCACAATGAGTGAGAAGATAGGGCATTTCATAAGTTATGTAAACTCTTCAGAAGAAACAAATGGATATTTCAGAACTAAAAATACCTAAAATTGAAATTCACTGTATGGCTAACATTTATATTGGACATGGCAGAGGAAAGAGTCAGTAAACCAGAATATGGATCTGTTCTGTCAAACAGAAATATACAATGGGAAAAAAATAAACAGAGCTGCAGGAATCTGTGAAACACTTCCAGAAATGATCAAACATACTTATTCCAGGTGGAGAGGTAGGAAGAAAAGAGGATGGCAATTTTTCAAGACTTTATGTCTACAAACACCTCAAATTTGGAGAAAGACCTGAAATTTCAGATTAAAGAAGTTTGGTGGAGCCTATAGGGAATAAAGATAAAAATATCACCACCCCCAGGCATATCATAGCCAAGCAGTGAAAAATCCAATATGATGAGCGAATCCTAAAAGCAGCCAGAGAAAAGCAACACGGTATAGAAACAGTGTGGAGCAGAAGATTGTGAAACATTTTTAAAGTATAGAAAGCAAAAGCAAAAAAAACCCTGGCAATTCAGAATCTTTAAGAAGTAGTCTTTAAAACTCAAGGCGAAATAAGCACATTTTCAGAAAGGAGAGCTTTGGAAATGATCAATGGCTCACTCGATACTGGCCCATAGTGACCTGACAGCACAGGGTGCAGCTGCTTCTGTGGGTCGCTGAGACTGCAACTCTTTATGGAAGTAGGAACCTTGTCTTTCTCCTGGGGAGGGGCTGGTGATTTCGAACTGCTGGCTTTGTGTTAAACAGGCCAACGTGTCAGCACGACTCCACCAGGGATCCATGTAAAATGCTGCTTTGAGGCGTGAGTGAGTCAGTTCCAACTCACAGGGGAGACTCTATGCACAAGAGAACGGTACACCCTCCTCCCACCATCCTCACAATCCTGTGTTCTCTGTGAGTCTGCTGTTTCAGCCACAGTGGGGATCTTTCTTCTTGGAAGTCTTCCTCTTTTTTGATGTCTCCCTACCTTCCATGCTACCAAATATGAGTTTCTTTTCCAGGGACGGGTCACTCCTGATAATGTCCAAAGTATGTGAGATGTACATATCCAACTATTCAATTATGCTTTTTATTATTAATTTGTCCACAAGATCTGTTTCAGCACTTTTGTGGAGCTCTTGGAAGAATTAATTTCCATTGAGTTGATTCCGACTCATGGCCACCTTGTCTATATCAAAATAGAGCTAAGCTCTATTGGGTATCCAGTGGCTGATAATTCAGAAGTGGAGCCCCAGGCCTTTCTTCCAAAGCATTTCTTCAAAATTCCCTTTAAGTTGGAAGCTGACTGTGTTACCCACTTTGGGAAGCTCCTGATAGTGTATGCTTAGTCATTTAGGATCTAATACACATTTGGGAGAAGAGTTACACCAATGAGTGTAAAAAAAACACGTGATCCTTCCTACCTTGATTCTGATGATCAATGTCTTAGTAGAACAAAGGCATAGCAGTTTTGCGTTAACCCGAAGTGTTATTTTAAAAGCTTGTCTTGAATACCTCCTAAAATTGAGAGACTTGGCAGATGTTAACCACGTAGTGCCATTGAGCAGGCACCTGGCACAGAACAGATGGCACATTCAAAAGAGATGATTAAAGAGAGTTTCATAAGGGACTCCCTATTAGGTGTGGGAAATCAACAAGAAATCAGGAAGTGCCCTGAAGCTAGTCACGTGCTAATGCCATCCATTATCTTTCTCAGGTCTGAAAGGGCATGAGAAGAAAGAAGTGGCCCAAGCCTAGTGAGAGTGGTAGTTATAGATAGTACACGTGTGTGTGTTGGGAGTGATGGAGTTTATCAGTGGTACAAATGAGTAAGAGATCTCCTTCTAAATAAAAATCTGGAGGGTTGGGTCCACCCGAGACACAGCGGAAGAAGTGCCTGGCAATCTGCTTTTGAAAAGACAATCACTGATGACCCTCCAGATCGCAGGTCCATTCTGAGACGCAGGGGTACACCATGAGTCTGAGCTGACTTGACGGAAACTGGTTTGGTGAAGCCCTGGTGGTGCTGGTGGTCAACTGCTCATCCTAAAACCAGTGGTTTAAACCCATCAACTGCTCCACTGAAGAAGGATGAGGCTGTCTCCTCCTTTAAGGATACCCAACCGTAGAAACTCTATAGGTGCTAGGAAAGGAGTTAAGTTGATGGCAGTAGGTTTGGGCTTTAGGATGTTGCATGAAGGAGCTAGGCGAATGGTGTGGTTCAGTGTTGGGCTGTTACCTACAAGTTCAACAGTTGGGATCCACCAGGTGCTCCGTGGGAGCAAGAGGCGACTGTCTGCTTCTGTCAAGATTTCCATCGTTGGAAACATTCTGGGGGCAATCCTACTCTGTCCTATAGGAGTACTATGGTATTGAATAGAGTTATGCAGTCACTATGAAGCCATAGTCTAGGCAGAAGCAAACCTGGCAATAAACCCTCTGCCTCCCCTCCCCTCCTCCAATCTCCTATGAGTTCCTCCCAATGGTCCAATATATTTATATTTGAGGATGAGGACATGGATCTACATGTATATATTTATAAGTTTAGTATTAAGGTAGTCAATGGACATTGGGCTGCCACTCAAGTACTCACTTGATGCAAAAATACGTTGTTCTGTTAGACTGGCATTCCATGATGCTCACCTTCCTGACACGATCCCTAAAGAAACATTGACTGAATAAGCCAATGTGGTGAAGAAAGCTGATAATGTCCGGCTACCAAAAGATATAATGTCTGGGGTCTTAATGGCTTGAAGGTAAATAAACGGTCATCTAGTTCACAAGCAACAAAGCCCACATGGAAGAAGCACACCAGCCTGTGTGATCATGAGGAGTAGAAGGGATCAGATTGCAATCATCAAATAACAAAAAATCAAATCATTGTGAATGAGGGGGAGAGCAGAGACCTAAGATCCATCTGTAGGCAACTGGACATCCTCTTACAGAAGGATCACAGGGAGGAGACGAGCCAGTCAGGGGACAGTGTAGCAACCATGAAACATACAAGTTTCCTCTAGTTCCTAAATGCTTCCTCCCTCCCACTATCGTGATCCCAATTCTACCTTACAAATCTGGCTAGACCAGATGATGGACACTGTACAGATAGGAACTGGAAACACAGGGAATCAAGGACAGATGATCCCTTCATGACCAGTGGTGAGAGTGGTGATACCAGGAGGATGGAGGAAGGGTGAAGTAGACAGAGGAACTGATTACAAGAAGCTAAGTATAACCTCCTCCCTGGGGGATGGACAACAGAAAAGTGGGTGAAGGAAGACAGAAGACAGTGTAAAATATGACAAAATAATCATAATTTATAAATTATCAAGGGTTCATAAGGCAGGGGGAGTGAAAAGTGGAGAGGTAGGGGTAAAAATTAGCAGTTAATATGAAGGACTTGAGTAGAAAGCAAATGTTTTGAGAATGATGATGACAACATATGTACAACTGTGCTTGACACAATGTATGTATGTATGTATTGTGATATGAGTTGTATGAGCCCCCAATTAAATGTGTGTGTATATATGTATATCTGTATCTGTATAGTAAGAAAGAAACTGGAGAGTAGAAGGCCAAGAATTCCAAGTGGTATAATTCTCAATCTGCATTGTTGTTGTTGTTGTTGTTTTAATCATTTTACTGGGGGCTCTTATTTTTTTATTAAATCATTTTATTGGGGGCTCGTACATCACTTTTCACAATGCATAAATAAACATATTATGGCAGGCACCTTCACATGTCCGCTGCCATCATCATTCTCCAATCATCCGCCTTTTCCCCTGAGCCCCTAGTATCGGCTTTTCCATCCCTTCCCCCCTTCCCCTGCTCTCTCCTTCCCACCAACCCTCAATACTTTATAAATTATTATTGTTCTGTCATATCTTACACTGCCTGACCACTCCCCCAACCCACTCCCCTGATGCCCATCCTTCAAATAGGAGCTTATGTATATATCCTTGCAGTTGACTCCAGCCCTCCACCCCACCTTCTCTCCACCCCTCCAGCAGCTCCAATCAAACCACTGACCTGAAGGGACTCACCCATCCTAGTTCCCCCATATCTCCAACTCCCCTCTCCACCAGTGTACCTTCTCCAGTCCATCTGGATTTGTAGGGTAGAATTCGGACCATGATGGTTGGGGGAGGGGTGAGGGGGAGGAAGGCTTCAGGAACCAGAGGAAACTTGTAAGCATCATCACTGCCTGGCTGCCCCTTGACTGGTCTGTCTCCTACCCATGACCCTCCTGTAAAGGGGTCACCAGTTACCCACCAGTGGGCCTTAGGATCTCACCCTACTCTATCCTCATTGTTAAAATAGCAAGATAGAGAAGAAGAGAGGGTGGGTCTCAGCAATGAATGCCAGACAATCAGAACACAGCAGACAAAACTTCCAGCCATATGGTGTTTCAAGTAATGAGCCTGGATTTTATCAGCAGCCATTCCATCATCCCATGTAAAAGACTTTCTTGAGTCCAGACTATAGCAAACCCTGAAGGAGAAGTCCATGCATGAACATTGTATTGAGTGACTTCAATGCAATGTCAAGCAGAGTTTAATGTTCACATTGACACCAAGGTAGACATGCTGTGGATTGCCAGAAGAACAATCATATCAGTCTTGGTGAAAGTACTGTCAGAATGCTCCCTGGAAGTGAGGATGGTGAGATGTCTCATGTACTTTGTACAGGTTATCAGAAGAGATCAGTCCCTGGAGAAGGACATCATGTTTGGGAAAGACATTCCAGTGGACCAAACAGATGGAGGTTATGCTAGTGCCCTGAGCTGGAGGAGCCACGTAGAGACCCCTACCAACACTGAGATCCTTCTACCACCACTGAACCCACAAGACTTTCCACCCACTGGCCAGGGATCTTCCTGCATTTGATATCACTGCATGGATTTCGTGCGTCTGAAGAGGAATTTATAGATTGATATCGGGTATATGGGCTATGAATTATGAACTTGATCTGGACTGGGCAGGGAGGTTTTCTTAATATACAACTACTCTTTGAGGTAGAACTCTCTCTTATACACATATTACTGTCTCTGGATTAGTTTCTCTAGTCAACTCAGACTAAAACAACCACCTACCTATCAGTTTGTAGTTGAACACAACTGTTTATTCCCCCAGATATTCCAGAAACTGATGAATCACACCTTGAAAGAGTTCATTCTCAGAATTGTTGCAAAGACTTTGTGTGGTGGGCAGTAATATCCCCATTCCACAGATAAGATGAACAAGCTATGTATCCCCTTATCAAGATGGGATGCAGACAGAAAATGGACCCAGACAATCTGTTCCCTAGGCCTTTTGTTCTTAACTACCTTCCCACCGTGAGTGAGTGAACTGACTTGCAGTCTGACCTTGGTAGCTGGTGACAAACTAGCACAGGGCTGATGGACATGGGATCTGTTTCATAACTTATCTTGCAGAAGGGGGGAAAAAAGTGCTCCTCTATTTTGCTGCTGACAACCGAACCCTTTAGCGGCATCAGGGGGAATTATGCTGGAAGAAAAATGGCATGTCTGTGAATACTACATTATCTCCGGGTCCACTAAATTGATTTTTATTTTCAGAGATAAAATATTTCCAAAGTGCTGTCTGGATTGGCAGGAAGCCAAGAGTAGTTGAACTTTTTCCACCAAGTCTTTGGGGTTAGTTCAGGCCTCTGTGCAGCACCTCCTCAGGACGGCCTGCCGGTGTGTAAAGAACAGAGAAATCATAGTTTCTCTTAGAACTAGAGATGGGATGGAAGAGTAGGACTTCTTCCACAATTCTCATCAAAGAAGCCACAGCGCCAGAGAAAGAGGTGAGTGAGCTTAACTTTCATCAAAAGAAACTAGGGGCCCAAGGCTGCCAGTCCTGGGAATAGACCCAGGAGAAGCAAAGGCAGGAGGCAAGGAGAAGACAGGTCACCGAGGCTCACTTGCTTGCTCATGTCACCTTTTTTCACAGTAGCTGCTACACAGAAAGAACTGAAATTCCCATGGAGCCAGGAATGGAGGAACAAAGTGTGATCTATCAGTAGGAAGGACTGCTACTCATCCAGAGAGAGGTAAAACATGGATGATCCTTAGAAAGAGTTCACTTTGTGAAATAAGTTCATTGTCCAAGGGAAAACTCATTATGCTTTCATGGACAAGCCAATACAGGGAAGCTAAAGATTACCTGTAGCTACCAGGGGGTGGAGACAGAATGAGAAACGGGGGAGTATTTGTTCAGGGGGCATTGCGTTTATGTAACAGTGGTATAGTAATTCTGAAAAGGATGGTGACAGTGCTTGAGAACACCAAGGATGCACTTGGTGTCACTGAGTTAAACATGTAGAATGTGTGAGGAAAACAAAGAAAGAAGCAGAAAGAGGAACTAGGGTCCCCACTCTCTGCTTGGACCTTTCTTGGCTGTCCGACTGTAGATTGTCTTCTCTCTTCTCCATATCTCTTAGACAAAGCCTCCAAATCCACACCTCAGCAGTCAGCAGCATTGACCACAGCTGTGTCATATGTCAAGCGTTTCCTTAAGGATGTCACTCACTTGGGTTATATCATTTCACATTGCAATCAACCAGTGAGGCTGGTACCAGGATTAGCTGCAGTTTCCCTGAAGGCAGACAAGAGTCTTTTAAAAAGACTAATCAGGAAAGCCAAGCAACTAGGTACTAAAGTTGGAATTCAAACTCTGATCTAGTTTGGCCTCAAAAGTGTTTCCCATGCTTGGAGGCATGATATGAATCAAGGGTAGAAAACTTTAACTGTAACAGTATATAGGCATTACACCCAAGGACCTAATACATTTGATCTTGGGTGAACCCTCACCATCATTGTTTTTAACACCCCGTGTGATTGAGATGTGAAACCAGGAGTTTACTAGCAGTGAAGTTGGTGCCTAGTTCATATCAGTAGGTAATGTTCACTGAAACTGGGACATACCCTAGCAATGGTACATCCTATTATAACCCTGAACACATGTCAATACCTTTAGATGCAGTCCAGTTCCTACTCCCACTCCAAGAAGAAGTCTTGTAACCCCTCATAGCTTGGAACTGTGATGCTCTTCAAGTGTTCGACTCATCTTATACAAGAAGTAGTAATACTTTATCCTGGTGGATCACTAAGAGTTCGAGACCATTCAACCATACTTAAGCAACATCCAGAATGAGTGACTTGAGTGGCTAAGAGGGACAGTATCACTGATAGAATATAACATCCCAGCTTCATAAAAGAACCCAAACTCAATCAAAAATGAGGCGGTGGTCACCTTAGCCCTTCTGATTGAGGAGGTGCTCATTTCTTAGGGCACCAGCCACTATCGTGGAATTATCAAATCACTGTCTTTGATCAGCTGATGGACACACAGACACACACACACGATCCAAAGTCACTGCAGTCAAGTGGATGCTGACTCTTAATGACCCTATTTATAGGACAGGGTAGAACCGCACCTATGTCTGCTCCACACTCTCCTGGATTAAACCTGAAGAGAACCTACCCCCCCTCCCCCAATCGTATGATTACAGTGTGAGTATTTCTTTAAGTTTCACCATGGAAGACTTTTTTCCCCAAAAGTAATCTTCCTTAAGTTTTAACAGGAGTTCAATCCCCACCATAGATTTAATAGCTCTGCTTGTTCCACTCCTCAAGTTTCCAGACACTTTAATTTGGCCAGCAGTCTCCTGACTGCCCCTTTCTAAGATACTTGGTGTGTTAATCAACCCAGCCCCAGAGTTACCTTTCCTCTTTAAAAGGATTCCTCAGCATCCTTCAACAACAAGCATTTCCAAACCCTTAATTCACAGCTCATAAAATGCAAAACACCTGCTGAGCCTTTGCTTGGTTCTTGCACATTCTCTGTTTGAACAGGCCATTGTGTTCCAGTTCAGTCAACCGTGCGGACAATACCAATTTGTTCTGTGACTCTGCTTGCAATCCCCTCAATGTCTCAGCACTCTCCTTGTTTCCACCCTGCCTTCCCTGGTTGCCCCTCTCTGGTTTGTCTGCCTTTTAAGGTTTTCTCACCTTTGCTTTTGGGCAAATGGTACCTGCTGGATCTATAGTTAAATGTTATGGAGAGCACCTTCACCATAGATATTATTGTCTATTTTAAAGTAAGTTTAGTGTTTGGATGAAAGGGGACTTCCAGGTCGAATTAGTCTGACAAGTATTCTCCAATCTTTTATCAGCCTAGTAAGTCTGGTCTCTCTTTTTATGAATCTGGCCTTCTTTTGTGTCCTTGGTGAGAGAGAGAGAAGGGCATCATCTAATCTTTCTAGTCTCAAGCCATGGTTTTCATGGACCACTAGATCTGTAGGCTGACTTTGCCTTGACTCTTTGCTCCAAATGGGAAAACTCCAGAGGTCTTATCTGAAATGGTTGCTTGTAGGCTTTGAAGACCCAGAACACAGCTCGTCAAATTAGAATGTAGACTATTATCTTTGCAAACTGTATCATGTCTAGTGACCTAGATAACCTGAACACTGCCTGCTGTTCCCCACCAGGGTCCTCAGCCTTAAATTCAGTCAACGAGCTCTTTGGCTACATCTAAGAAGTTTCAGTAACTGTGTGACATATGTGCTCCATTTCATATATGAACATATATGCTGTATAAATACATTCCTACAAATACCCAAGACTATAAGCATATAGGCATGTGCATATACTCCTAGATCCCCTCCCACAGCTATAGAACATAAATACTAGTGTAATCATTCACAAAATTTAGGATCTACCAACTGCTATTGATCAAGGGCCCAATCAAAATGCATCAGTAATACTGGTGATTAGAAGACAAAAGCTTGAAAACAAACATGAAGGCTCCGCATTTGAACATTTTGACTTTGTGATAAAAATGATGCCAGACATCACAAGGTCAAATTTAATAAAACCGACAACTTATTCATTGCAAGTACCATTTTAAAAATCATAAATAATGATTATGTCTTTTATTAAGACCATGTATGGCCACATTACTGCAACCATGTCAAGCCACTCCCCGAGTGGGGCTTGTGATACTAGGCCTGGCCATGGGTTCACACCCAGAAAAAATAGATGTGGGTTCACTTTGACTTTAGGTTCAACAGGTTTGGGCTTCAGGGTTAGCAAAGGTTCTCTGTCTTTTCTGGTCTTCTTCCAGGCTGAGGATGCCAATATGAAATGCCACTGCTGCTGCACAAGACCTCTTTACACTGTTCTAGGGAAAGGTTGTCACTTTGAGGACAGAAGTGGACCTGACCCGAGTCATGTGGAAGATGGACACGGAATATGGAAGACCAAGTAAGAAGAGATGAGTTTGAATGATGGTGCTGGAGAAGCATAGTGAAAGTTCCATGGACTGCCCAAAAACCTCCAAGGAGATCTGTCTCAGAAGGAATGCCGCCAGAATGCTCCTGAGAAGCAAGCACGTCCAGACTTTTTTCATGCATTTTGGACACATTGTCAGGAGAGGCCAGGGCCTGGAGAAAGACATCACGCGGTGTTCCGTACTCCCACTCAAGCCAAAACCCACGGCCATCAAGTGGGTCCTGACTCATCGTGACCCTTAGGTCACTGACGTAGCAAATCTACGTGGCTGCAGGAAGCCTCGTCTTTTTGCTAAGGAGCAGCTGCTAGGTTCAAACTGATGACCCTTCAACTATCATCCAGAAATTGAGTCACAAGGCAACTGAAGCTCTTTGCCTCACAACAAAGTCCTATGGTTCTCTCCACTTCACAAGTGGCCAAGTGAAAGGGCTCAATCAAAATGTGTGAGGGTGGACGTCAGGGCTGGAGAACTAATAAAACCCCAGGATCTCTGACTTGCCCCTCCCTAGCTCTGTGACACTCACCTGTGATAAGGGCTTGCCATGGGACCAGGAGAAAGGATGGGTGCCAGCTGCCATTACTGAATGCTTTGATTAAAGATTCTGTAAAAGAATTTTGATCAAAAAGGGGGGAAGTCCAGAACATATATTGATTTTCAATTGTCAAGTAATCCACACTTTACCGAGTCAATGAAGCTGGGTGCATAGCTAGAACAATTGCCCTGTGATAAATCGTTGAACCTGAAACTTTACATCAAAAATATCCCTCTAATTCTTTTCTAAACAACCATTGAGAATAATTAGTCAATAATGTGCATGACACTCTTTAAAAGAGATCAAGTTAATACAGCAATTTAAAAGGTTGGGACGCTGAGGTCAAAGAAAGTGAGTTTATATTAAGGGGAGAGGGACAATCCAGAAAAGTGGAGTGAGAGGCAGTGACCAACTCAGAGACTGCAATTACTGTCATGGAATTGTACATGTAGAAATGATTGAATGAGTATGTGTTTTGCTGTGTATATCTTCCACAACAATAAAAAGGGGACATAAAGATTTTATCCCAGAGACTGATAGGAGCTGCACAGATGCATATGTGCTAGATGTTATAGAAGGAATCTCAATAATTCTCAAGAAGTTACTTCTGTCTGAATAGGTGCTCTATTAATAATAATAAATGATAATTCTAGATTGCCAGATTTAGGGCAATTATTTTAATTATATGTTTCACCATCTGGATGACAGTCCTGGGTGTTTAAACAAGTTTTCAATTAGTATTTCGAGGAAGTGCCAAGAAATTGTTATCGGAGCGTTAAATTTCTTTTCCTTCTTTCATAATAATGTCCCTTTGTTTTCCCTGCTAATTTTAGGTTTCAAAGGGCCTGCATCCTGGCAGAGGGAAGATGGTGACAAGTGACAGCCTGACAACAACTTGGGGATACACCGGCTCAGCTACTTATGTAAGTAAACATTGAACTCCTTGATGCCACCATCTCTTTATGTGTCCAATAGGCAAGGGCATCTAGTCCTTGTGGCAGCATCTGTATGATACCTAGTATACATGGCACATTAGTCTGGGTGGACTAGAGAAACAAATTCATAGACACCCATATGTGTATAAGAAAGAGCTGTATATAAAGAGCAATTCTATATATAGAAAATATCCCAGTCCAATCCAGATCAAAGTCATATGTCTGATATTAGCCCTTATGCCTGATATCAGCCTATGAATTCCTCTTCAGACTCACACAATTGACACTGACTGCAGGAAGATCACATGCAAGTAAGTGGAAAGTCTTGGGGATGCAGCGGCAGTAGAAGCATCTCAGGACTGACAGGTGTCTCCATATGTCTCCTCCAACACCAGGGCTCTGACTCCATCAGTGTACCTCCATGTGGCTTTTCAACAAGAATGTGTAGCAGAGACAGTGTGCCTGGCCCCAGGGAGCTATTTATCTCTATTGTGCCTCCAAGTGAGGTCATCAAGCTGTGACCTGATTAACAGGCTAGCCTGCACCCCTCCCTCAAGTTGACAGTTGGTGATGTAACTGCCACACATGGCATGATATCCGACTGCTCTGACTCAAGGAAACTGTGTGTGCAACAGAGCAAAATGTTGTACCATCTTCATGGTCTTTGTGATGTTGGAGTCCATTGCTGCAGCCACTGTGTCAGTCCGTCTCATTGAAGGTCTCCCTCTTTATCACTGGCCGTTGACTTTACCAAGCATGATGTCCTTTACCAGGGACTTGTCCCTCCTTATGACATGTCTGTGAGGTGACGTCTTGCCACTCTTTCCCCTAAGGAGCATGCTGGCTGCACTTCTTCCAAGACAGATTTATTCCACCACCTGAAAATCCATGCAATTGCCAACATGCATCACCAACAGTGCAGTTCAAAGACATCAATTCTTCCTTGGTCTTTCTTATCCATTGTCTACACTTCTCATGCATATCACAGCTTGGGTCAGCCACCTTAGGCTTCCAAGTGCCATCATTGGCTTTTAACACTTTCAAGAGATTCTCCGAATGGAATATGCCATTTGATTTCTTGACTCTTGTTTCCATGAGCACCGCTTGTCGATTCAAGCAAAATGAGATCCTATGATAGGAATGTAGTTAGGAGGGAATAGGGTTCATGGAAAACTGGAATGGAAGGTAAAATTTTCCCACCAACCTTTTAAGGTCTCCTCATACATAGGACAAACCCCATAAAATTCCTGTCACAGTTCCTGACACCCACAAGTTCTCTGCATAAGGCCTTTCAATGGCAATGGGAAAACAATGTTTGGAAGATCACTTAGCTATTCTGGACAGCATGGCTAACTCTATCCACAAAACAAACTCAAAGGTTTACGAAGATCACATAGCTATTCTAGACACCACACCTAACTCTACCCACAAAACAAACTCAATTCTTTACTCCATTTTTTCTGCAGTGAAAACTAATCTTAAAGTGGTGACCTGAAAGCCTCCTGTGTCACTAGGGTCCACTAGGTCATTTGAAGTCCGGAAGCCACGTGGTTTCAAGTGGCTGCAAACTGAAGCCTGCTTCTCTGATTCCAAGTTCCTTTTTCCTCGTTGGAGGCCCCCTCCCATATTACATATTTCTGCCCTTTTCCTTTTACCTTTCTGAGAAGTAGAGAACTTCCAGTGAATAAATGGGTTTGGGTGGAAGATCTGAAAAAAGAGCACACAGTTATGATCAATTTATGTTTGGCACATGCTATAGATCCCCGAGTGCTATAGATTCTAGCCTCTGCTCTTCCATTTGTTGATAACTAATTTAATATTTGTCATGGACATCCACACAGAGGGGTTCACATCCAGGAGTGATAGGCATTACGCAGAAAGCCCTCATTACAAGCACCTCATGGAAATCAAAAAGGTTATAGATAAAGAGAGGGTGATGTCCAAATCTGGGTATAGCTCTCATCCTTGCCTAGCTGAATAGAGGCCATGATAGTTCACAAGTGGAGGCAGGACTAGAGCTTTATAAAGGCAGTAGTGATAAATTATAGATAGAAATCACCTTTCATGTAGAAGTCCTGAACCACGTTCAAACGCAAGCCACTCTACCTTAAACATAGTCACAATCATTTGTCAGCAGAGGCTTGTCTGTCACGAGGTGCCAAGTTAGGTGGTTCAGTTGTGCTTCCAGACTGAGGAGTAGGGCTGGGGTTGTAGTTGGTTATGAGCTGGGCTGCTCACTGCAAGGTCAGCAGTTCGAATCCACTTGGCACACTAAGGGAAAAAGATGTGTCTGTCTGTGTCCATAAAGACCGGCAGTCTCAGAAACCCAAAAGGGCACTTCTACTCTGTCTTACAGGGCAGCTGTAGGAGTTGGAATCAAGGTGATAGCAGTAGGTTTGGTGTGGTTTGGGTCCAGACTCAGAAAGGCTACTCAGAAACATTCAAATATCAGCCCATGAAAAGTCAACATGCCACAGTGATCTGATCCCATTGTGGGTGGGGTTGTCAGGAATCGGGGCCTTCCACCTGAACGACACCTTTCTGTAGGGATACGGTGGGAGAGAGTTACTAAAAGCACCCGGATAGTGGGGGTGGGTGGGTGGAGGAAGCAATGTTCAGTATGCAGGGTGTAGAAAATAAAGATACTGTAGAGGGCACGGAGGATTTTCTGTAACCCAGACTCAAACATCTGCATGTCGCCATACACCAGGGAAGGCAAGGCAGCCCCAGCTGATCATGGTCTCCCTCTTGATAGTGAGTGATTTGCAATCTGAAAGTGAAGTTGGTCTGGGAAGGGAGAGAAAGATAACAAGGGGAAAAATATTCAATTTGAAGTTGCCTTCAAGGAAAAATGTCACCCGGAAAATGATTTTATCAGGTTTGAAATGCAAATGCAATAAAATCCCTGACATATTTGGATTGGTAAAATAATATATTTCCAGATTGGGTGAAGAGGGAATTTCAGTGCAGGGGAGGATGAGGGTAGATGCGACAGGCTGTGGTTCAGATATAAAAATCCGTATCTCAGAGGACAAATAAAATCGTGGATACCAGGTCTTGGTTGAGGAAACCAGACATGAGATATTCTGCCTGAGGGGCTTCCCTTTGACCACCATCCTGACTTTCCTATCATGAGGAGATAAATAAATCAGAGACCTTCAGAGCATTGCAGTCTGTGTCCCTTTTTATCCTCATGGAATGGAGAAAGAGTCATAGTGCAGTGTGAACAGCTATTGCTGTTTACCACAGGCTAGAGGTTCGAGTCTGCCCAGAGGCACCTGAGAAGACAGGCCTGCTAGTCTATGTCTGACAACCCTGAGGGATACCGTACTGCTCTGCTGAGTGCGGAGGGAGTTCTCATGTTTGGAATTGGTTCAGTAGCAGCAGCACAGGGGTGATGATGATGATCAACTCTTAGCTCATCCTTCTCCCATCTCTTTGGACTGGTGACTTCCTGCCACCCTCCGGTCTATGCAAGGACCTTGACCATCATCTCCAATCCCCAGAGTTGGCCATATCAGGAGTGAAACTGCCCCCGATAAGCAAATAGGAGCCTTAACCTTTGCTATCTGTCATTGGAAGCCACCTATCTCTGAAGAGCGGAGAATGAAAAGAAACCAAGTCTACAGAGGCAAAGAGCAGACAGCCTGTGAAGCACCAGTGTCCCACAAGGTCTCCTGGTCTTGGTCGCCAACACTACCACCACCATGTAGGATGGATGTCCTATCATGGTGTCCCAAAGGATGTCTGAGTAGAATTGCATCCCGTCCCATTTTTCAGAAGTAGATTGCAGGCCATTCCAAGCCAGGGAGAGACTCATGTTGACTTAGTAAAAGCACATGTGATGTGTATATGAAGAGATGTTACAAATATGTTGAGATTCTATTATAGCCTTGGAGGTGGATACATTTGTGTTGGTAAGTAGTTTCACAGCTTCATTCATTTTGTTCTCTTAAGCACACCATTAACAGCAAAGATGGTACCTGTCCATAGTCATTGAGTCAACTTGGACTCATAATGATTCCATAAGACAGCATAGAACTGTTCCTTAGTAGCTTCCAAGACTGGTGTCTTTACAGCAGCACACTGCCACATCTTTCTCCTGAGGAGCTGTTGGTGGACTGGACCACGTCAACAGAACTACTCGAGCTTGTGGTTAGCAGTCAAGAGCTTAATCAGCTGTTCCACCAGAGCTCCTTGAATATTGTATAAGACCTAGCAGTGGTTCTTTCTGTCTTCTATATAAGGTGTCCATGAGTCAGAACAGACTTGATGGCAAGCAAAAAATACAGAAATTCATCTTCTCAAGTCAGTTGAGATGAGTAAGGCCTTGACTGATGCGGCACTATTGCATCTGGCCAAGTGCCACCACCCTTTGTCTCGGGGTTGCCTGAGTTAGCTCTGTAGACTAGAGAAACAAATTCATAGAATCCCATGTGTTTATAAGAAGGAACTCTATATAAAGCATAACTCTACATTAAGAAAACATCCCAGCCCAGTCCAGATCAAGTCTTTAAGTCAGATATTAACCCATATATCCAATACCAACTATAAAGTCCTCTTCAGATGCAAGAAACGCATGCAATGACACTGAATGCAGGACGGCCACAGGCAAGTGGGTGGAAGGTCTTGTGGATCAAGTGGCGATATAAGCATCTCAGTGCTGTCAGGGGTCTCCACAAGGCTACTCTGGCTCCATCAGCCTCTCTCCATATGTCTTCTCAAAAAGGGATGTTTCGCAGGGAGTGAGGTTCTGTGAGAGAGAAAGAAACAAAGAGAGAGAGAGAGAGAGAGAGAAATTTTCTTGCCTCCAAGGAGGAATACAGGAGTTCCCAGAATCCTCCAGAAGAAGGCCATGCCCACACAGAGACCTCAAACTAGATTCCACCCCTTCACTCTTAATCCTCTCAAATTCACAATTGATTATATAACTACCACAGTGCCTAATGTATTTTATGGAATACCAGCACTGTGATATTTATTGTCACTATTCAACATAAACATTAACTTTGATCTTAATATTCTCTCGATCTTCCACACATCCAAATGTCTAGTACTCTTTGTCTTTCTCCTACCTGGCAGTGATGCAGAAAAGAAGTATCATAAAGAAATGCTACCTAGTCTTGTGATGCCTCCATGCTTATTTATGGATTGGGTGTTGTGATCAATGGGGTGTTCACTGGCCGATTTAAAATATAATGCATCTGTCACTTATTTTTAAGAAGGAAGATTATAAAGGATTTCAAAAAACACTGCTGATGAGTCAGTTGTGATGCACAGTGACCCTACAGGACAGAGTAGAACTGCCCCTATAGATTTATGAGATGGTAAATTTTATGGAATTAGACAGCCTTCTCTTTCTTCCATTAGTCTCTGGTGGTTTTGAACTACTGGTCTTGGGGATAGCATACTAATTGGTCACCCACCTTGTAGAAGGAATTAGACCTGTGTTGAAGAGTGAGACATTGCTCTTCTTGATATATGAAGAAATGGAGAGTAAAGAAAACAACCTATATGTCATGATGGTGTCATTCCTTGGGTCCTTACAAGTCAAAATTAACTCAATGGCAACAGAATTCTGCTTGTTTAATGTCTAGAAAGAAGCCTTGATGGTGGAATGGGTAAGCGTTCAGCTGATACCGGAAGGCTGGCAATACTAACTCTCCTAGGCGCTCCACTGGGGGAAAAGTCTAATGGTCTAGTGTCATAAGGATTCTAACCTAGGAAATCCTATAGAAAAGATCTATTCTGCCACATGGAGTCACTATGAATTGGAATCGACTAGACCGCACAAAACAACACATCAAAAGCTTCCACGCAGGGGACCTATAAGCTGAGAGGTATGACCAGGATACCCAAGGATGGGTCAATAAGGAAATAAGGAACTGCTTACTGACAAATATGTATTCCAATGACATCAGTCAGCAGGAGGTGTGCCTGGTGGTCAAGCTACCTTGATACCAGGGAGACCTTATGTGTCAGGGCAGCAATCATTGTATAATTTGTGGAGTTGGGGGTGCTGTTAAGAACCTGAATCTTATCTCCACCCAGTCCTGAGATGGAATCTTCTGGCATGCCCTCCTTGTGTGTTTATCCTGCAACACAATGCAGCCCCTTGTTTTCCAAGACAAGCATGAGAAGGGCTCTGTGTGCTTTGTACACAGCCGTACAAACCTCACTGTGTAGCAGGCGCAGTAGCCCCTCATTTCTGAGTGCCACTGCAAAGCGCATCTTACTGGAGCTGTTTCGTTTTCCTAGCAATGGAGTACACATTCCCTACTGGTTGTGTGGGGAGGCATGCAAACACGCGCCTGCTCAGCAGTTAGGAGGGAGTCTTGTAGACCAGGTGCCTAACAGGGGGTGGGGAACACATGGAACCCAGAAATGCATCCTGGTCGTCTCACACTAGTGGCTGCTGTCTGATTCCCTCTTGTGGGTTCCTATTCATAGTGCCCCCATGTCCAACAGAGCAAAACACTTCCTGGTCTGGCACCATCCTCAAAGCCGTTCCTACGTTGAGCTCATTGGTGCGGACACTTTGTTTATCCATCTCTTTGAGGGTCTTCCTCTTTAGCATCAACTCTCTACTGTAGTAAGCATGATGTCCTGAAAATGATACGCCCATTGTAAGTGAGGCAAAGACACACTTTACTTGCTTTGAAGGAGCATGCTGGCTGGCCTTCTTCCAGACAGATGCATTCATTCTTCATGAGCCCAGCGTAGACAAGATGTGTCCTTTCTGTGTCAATGACTATTGCAGATGGAACTCTGGTTCTATTTCCCAAAGAATGGGTGCTTGAAATCTAATTCCCTCTTGGTGGATGCAAGCCCGTCTCTGCTCTGTGAATGAGATCACATGCATGTGGGGTGGCTGCTCAACCTAATCACTTTAGAGTGTTAGCAAGAGCAGATTAGAAAGAGATGAATGTACATGCAGAGGAAGGCCACCAAAGAATCAAACAACCAAGGAATTCCCAGGGCTTCACAAAGGAAGGGATCCACAAGGCACAATGCCTGCTCTGGACATATAGAGTAGGAGGGGTGGCAGCACTGGTACCTGATACAATGATGGAGGCCACAAATCACATGGTGGGAAAAGGGTGAGCATGGTAGCCAGAAGACGCTCAGCTTTGATGCTGCCCTGACTATTGGTGCTTCCACTATTTGGATGATTAAGGGGCTCAGTCTCTCTAAGCCCCAATTTATTGATGAATTAAATGAAGTAAGAAAATGCTTCACAAGAGACTTAAGAGAAATGACTGGGATCAGTTAAATTCAATAAGCATAAAACCTTCCCATCTAAAGCTGGTTTCTCCTTAAAATACACTGACTCTGTCAGATGACAGAATGGGTCAGACTCAACCAGGAGCTTGTTTGGTCTTCCCACCCCAAAATGGGTTATAGGACTGGGAATTATTGGAGGTTCCCCTGTGCAGATTTGACCAAAGCAAACAAAAACACTATTTCTTTGTGGTTGCAATCATTCATGTACTCCTTTAGGTATTGGTTGGTGAATCTATCATGAATCATGAATTATGAAATCATTAGACTACTCTTGTATATTTTCTGATACAAGGTGCTATACTTTGAAGGCTTGGAGGTTGCTGTGATGCTGGAAGTGATGTCACTGTATTGACGATACCAGTCTTCCATGGTAGACAGGCCTCAAGGGCACTTCCAGATGAAGGCAGGCTGGATGAAAGAGCTGACAACTGATTTCTGGCAGTCTTCCAGCGAAAACCTTTTGGATCATAACAGAACACTATCTGCTTTAGCTGCTTTGGGTTTGTCCTCCACAGGGATCAATTGCTAGAGGAGGACAGGATATCTGAGGATGCACTGAGCCAGGGAAGCTAAGGGAAGTTCTAGGTGAGCTGAGTTGACACAGTAGCCATAATGCTGTATTCAAAGCTGTTGGATTCAAAGATGACACAGGAACAGGCAACAATTTGTTCTGTTGTATAAAATCACTATGCATCAACTACAACTCACTGGCAGTTTGTCTGCCAGTCTATCTATCTATCTATCTATCTATCTATCTATCTATCTATCTCCTAACTCTATCATCTACCATCAATCAATTTATTTATCATCTAACTACTATCTTTCATCTTTTTATTATCTAACTCTATTTGGATTAATTATCTATCATCCAACTACCATCTATCTATCTGTCTATCATCTGTCATCTTACTCTATTATCTATCTAGGTATATATCAATCATTTATTTTTCTATATACCTATCTATTTTTCCATCTGAGTATCCCCTGATAGAAATGACAAAGTACCATCTTTGTATTTCCTGAAGCTGCCCCTGGTGGTGGCATTGTGGACTCCCCATTGAGTTGCTAATCTCAGGATCAACAGTTCTAACCCACTTTATGGAAGACAAATGCAGATTTCCATCCCCAGAGTGATGATCTAGGGAAACCCACAGGGGCAATTCTGTTCCACTCTGTCTTGTAAGGTTCTAGTGAGTTTGCTTTTATAATCATAGAGTTTAAAAACACCCCCACTGACTTGTTGCAAACATATGTGGTACAAATCAGGAAAGTAAGAGAAAGATAAAAATTTGGAATGTTCTCTTCAGGGTGGGTAGGGTGATTTTCCATCCATCCCTGAAGCCTGAACTCAGTAAGCTTCCGTGGAGAGAACTTGTGGGCTGGGAGAAAGCTGGACAGTGGAGGAATAAGAATTAGCTCGTCATGTCTAGGGGACCCTGAAAGAGTAGCCAAATATTTACTTTGCTAATTAAGGACATCTTTTAAATCTGCTCTTTAATCTCATCCTTTCAGAAAGGAAGAACATGTCTCACCCAGAAAATAAGGAGGGCACGCCATTAGAATGAAGATCTGTTCTTTAAAGGAATACATTTAGTAGTAATAAAAAGTAAACTCCTTCTTGCTCACTTTTATTTCATACAAATTTCATAACAGTGGCCACTGCTATCTAGGTTCTCAACTTAGATAGTGGGCAAAATCTCTTGCATTAAGTGGAACTTGTTTTCCACAAGTGAGGTGGTCCAGAAGATCTAGTGCCACCAAAGTCTTGTGCTTATTCATTCCTTCATTTGACAGTATGCGTGTTCCTACTGCATGCCAGAACTCCACAAGACCTCAGAGAGCCCAGATACAATGGCAGCTCCAGTGGGACATGGAGTGACATGATGGATGAGGGACAGAAACATCACACAGACACTTGCGAATATACAATCACAACACACCAAATACCAAGAGTAGGCGTCCAAAGACGCTTTGAGAACACTTATTTTGGGGACCTGATGCAATGGGAAAGATGAAAAACAGATGTTCTAGGGGAAGAGACTCATCCTGGTGAGATGAAAGGCGGACCTTGTCAACTCACCCTCTGCTTCCCCCTACTGCCCCCTCCCAGGCTCCCAATTGATCTTCTAAGGCAACAATCTTCAGAAGTGAAGATCAGTTCTTCTCAAGCTTCCTAATTGGTCAATATGAGATGGAAAGGAAGTGTTATACAAAGTAAGTCAGAAACAAACTGGAGAGCCACTGATGGGGACGATGATGTCATTTGGCCACTTATCTCCTTTGGCTGGAAACATCATCTTCCCAGCATTATCAATAGCTCTGCTAGGAAGAAGGGGGGATATCTCTCAGGGTAGGGGGAGAGGATAGGAAGAACCCTGAGGAAGTTAGAGATTGCCCCAAATAAATCCCCCATCAATTAATCAAGCTTCTTATACCATATTCACCTAACAGTTCTCTTAAGTGTTGGTTTCTCCAGATTCATTGCCATTGAGTCATTATGCACTGGGATGTTAACCCTAAGGTCAGCAGTTTGAATCCATCAGCTACTCCTTTGGAGAAAAATGAGGCAGCTGGATACTATTAAGATGTATAGCCTTGGGAAACCTATAGGGGCAGTTCCACCCTGAATTACAGGGTTGCTATGAGCTGGCATCAACTCATTGACTGTGAGGTGACAGCAATTCCAAAGGTCAGTGATTTGAACCCACCATCTGTTCTCTGGGAGAAGGATGAGGTCATGGGCTTCCATATAGATTTACAGATTTTTAAACCACATGGTAGCAAACCTACTCTGTCCTTCCGGGACAGTGTGTGTTAGAATCAATTCAACAGCAATCAGTTTAGTGTTGGCATTTTCTGTTGGCTCTTTGGCCGAAATTTCTTTTGTCTCCCAGCCTCCTGCCTTTTCAGAGGGGCCATCCTAAATCCTGGAAGCAGATATAATGGAGCAGGAAGCATTGGCCCAGAGTGGGAAAACATTCTCTTTGAATGAGTTACGGAAGATGGGAAGTATGGACCCATGGCAAAATAGTTCTCATACCCCCCGTTTTTGAAACCACTGATTAACTCTAACCACATTCAGGGTTAGACTATGGGCTGTTAACTCCATGGACCACAGTCTGCACATCTTTTCTCATCATGTTTTGTCCTCTCAAGATTCAACTTTTGAGAGCCACCCATGTTAATAGAACCCAACCAACTTCTCTGAGACCCTATTCTGCTTGGTCTCCCCTCCATTTCCTGGGTCACCCTACATGTGTATCTGCTCATATCCAGGGGACATATGGATCATGCTTTTCTGGGACTTGAGGAGGCAAGCAAGGAAGAAATAACAGAGTGGAACATTAGGTAAACTAAGCACCTGTTTTGCATCAACCATTATCAGCTAGAACTGGGAGCTGGGGATGAGAGGGGTAAAAATGAATGTTTAGAGTCTAAGGGGGGGGCAGAGTTAGGGAGCTAGCATTGTAGGGTGATTGATTCTGCTACACAGGGCGCCAATGGGGAGAAAGATGCAAGGGTACAAGGTGGAGTCATCTGGAAGAGTCTTGAATGACCTGGACAAGACACAGAAAAAGTCTAAGTAGAAGTAGTAGTAGCAGATAAGTGAGGTGTACTCTGGGTATGGGCAGCCTGGTGGATAGAATGAGAAGGCAGAGGTGAAGCGTGAGCCCGTCCTTGTTCCAAACCCTTGGCTTGACCACCAAACGCATCATATCCTGTTAGGAGAAACAAAAGGTCATGATGGGGGCAGAACAGATGTTTGGGATAAAATCATGCATCCCTCACAGGCCTGTTTGAAACCATTGGAGATAAAGAACCAGATTATAATGTAGAACTCATCTACCCTGCCTATGCACACTTCTACACTATTCAAAATACTCAAAGGGTGGAAACAACCCAGATATCCGTCAAGAGATGAGTGGGCACATAGCACTTGGTCTATACTCAGCCATACAGAGGACAAAGATGCCTGGTGGGGGGGGGCCTTGAAAGCATGGCATTGGGTGAAGGAAGTTAATCACAAAAGGAAAAATGCTGCATGACTTTACTAATAAAAACGAAAACACCAAACCAACTGCCATGGCATTGATACTGACTCCTAGCAATCTGAAAGAATAGGAGAGAACTGCCCTTGTGAATTTCCAAGTCCGGAACTGTTCACAGGGATCAAAAGCTCTGTCCTTCTCCCAAGGAACAGCTGCTGGTTTGAAACCACTGACCTGTGTATCATCACAGCCCAACGTACAATCACTACTCCACCAGGGCACCTTATTAATACAACGTGCTCCAAGCCCCTTGCCATCGAAGAGGTTCTGACTCGTAGTCATCCTTAAGAACAGAGTAAAAGTGCCCCATGGTGCTTCCTAGGGACCCTCTTTAAGGGAGCAAAATGTGACTGCTTTCTCCTGGGAGCAGTTAGTGAGTTTGGACTACTGACCTTTGGATGGACAGCCAAGTGCCTAAGCACTGTGCCATTAGGACTCCTATAGGCAGGTATATAGAAATCAGAATGGGGCTGAGCCCCGGTGGCGTAGTGGTGGAGTGCGGGACTGCAGCCCACTGGGTTGGTGGTTCAAGTCTAGCAGCAGCGCTCCAGGAGCAAGGCTGGGCCTCCTACTTCCACCAGAGGGCAGGGATGCCTACAAAAAAAAAGAAAAGAAAGATCAGAATGTAATAGTGGTTACCACTGTTGGGAGAAAAGAAGGGAGGTACCATTGTTTTAAAGCACTGGGTTGAACTGTTTATCATAATGAGCAATTTGGCACTAGATATTGGTGATGGTTTCACAACATGGGGGTTGTAACGGGTGTCACAGAATTGGGTGTTGGGTTGTCTACATGTTTACAATGATAAAAGCAAACGGTGGCACTGTCTACTGATAAATAGATGCCAATATTAGGTGACCGCAAAGGATGACCCACTAAGCCATTTGGTGACAGTAAAGAAGCATGTCCCCCCTCTCCACAAGAGATGCTATCATGTAAGCTGAGACTGAAAGGTCAGTAGGATTTAGCCAGAGAAAGAAAGAAAGGAAAAGGACAGAGGGGAAGCTCAATAGCATTCTGAGCTAAGCAGACAGTTATCAGGCTTGTGTAGCTGGGCTATAACATAGTCATCATGACAGCCAGTCACATAGGCACAGTCCTAAGCTTATCATATCTTCATAACAACTCTCAAAGATAGATTATATTAGTATTCTCATGTCACACATCTGGATGAGTTAACTGATGCCCACCCCAAACCAATTGCAACTGAGTTGATTGCCAGCCAGGGAATAGGACTAACTAAGCTATGTTGGGGTCTTCAATTTTGGGAAAGGTGATCAATCACCTGGATTTTCTTCTGAAGTGCCTCGGGCTGAACTTGAACCCCATACTCTTTTGGTTAGCAGTCAGCGTGTTCACTGCTGTAGTAATCAGGTTCAACCTTATCCAATGCATAGAAGCTACATTCTCCATACTTTCTCAACCAGTGAAATCATTTTTGAAAGATAATTGGAGTGTCTGAAAAATGTTTTGGCCTTTTAAAAAAAATCAGTGTCTGTTAGTCCAGGTAGACTAGAGAAGCAAATCCAGAGACATTTATATGAAATAACTTTATATCAAAGTCACATAGGCACAGTTACATTAAGAAAACATCCAGGCCAAGTCCATGAATCTGGTATTAGCCCATCTCTCTGTTACCAGTCTATAAATTCTTGTTCAGACTCATGCAACCCATGCAATGATGCGGAGTGCAGGATGAGCATAGTCCAGTGGGTGAAAAGTCTTGTGTACCCGGTGGTGGTAGAAGCATCCTAGTGCTGGCAGAGGCTCCACATGGCTCCTCCAGGGCTCAAGCCCAGCAGAATGGAGAAAGAGCATAGCATAGCTGCCGTGTATCTCGTCAGCAGGAAAGACAAAGCCAAGAGAGTCTGTCTGTATCTGACTCAGGTAAGCTATTTATTTCCCTGGAACCTCCAAGTGCTGCGACCTGGTTGACAGGTTAACCTCTGCAAGTTGACACAAGATTATATAGCTACCGCAGTGTTTCATCATTTATGTCAATTTACCAATCTCACTTTATGGATGAATCAACCTAAAAGGAGAAATCACTTTTCTAGGATCACAAAGTAAGATTGTAGTAGAACCTAGCCCAGAGCCTGAGCAATGCAGTCAACTGGTGATAAGCATGAGAAAGAGAATGCTAGATCCAACCCGAGTCAGCATCATGTACTGGAGTTCTATGTACTGGAGCGTGCTCCTCATTTGGAGTAGCGGATTGTGGGCTGCTAACGACAAGGTCAGCAGTTTGACATCACCAGTCCCCCCCAAAGAAGAGAGATGAGGCCTTCTACTTTTGTAAAAAGTGACAGTCTCAGAAACACACAGGGGATGCTCGCCCCTGTCCAATGGGGTCCCTGTGAATCACCATGGACTCGATGGCAGTAAGTTTGGTGTTGGCTTTCAGTTTCTCCATCTGTAAAATATGAATGGAATTTTAGCAACCTCACACGATTGTTACAGGATTGTGCATTTAAGTTCCTCAGCATGACATCTGCATAGTATTGTGACGGTACTATTATTGTCATGGTTGCTGCTGTCAGTAGAACTATTTCAGGTCATCCAGGTATCCAGAAATTCAATCCAAAACCCAGTATCATAGAATAACTCAGATTAGAATAGCTCTGGTGTGTGTGTGTGTGTGTGTGTGTGTGTGTGTGTGTGTGTACCGGTCCTCACCACCCTCTCAGCTTCCTCAGCATAATCACCTACTACAGCTACTTAAAATTGGCTCAAGGGAATCATAATCATTGTGGTCCAATTGCTGTGAGACCCAATGTCCTGATCCAGTCACTCACCATGGCACCCTGTGTTCCTTTGTTTGGCTCTTTGAAGATCCAACATACAGTTCCCTCTTGTTGTAACTACATAATCTGTTGTCAATTTGAGACTTAAAAGTCAAGGGGTGGAGTTTAGCTCTTCAATGAGATCACAGTTTGAAGACCTCATTTGGAGGCATGAAGAAGATAAATAGCTCCTTGGTGCTGAGGCACACACTCACTCCCTATGAGACATAACTGAGAAGAAGCCAGATGGAGACACATTGATGAAGTCAGAGTCTTGGAGCTTGAGGAGCCATGTGGAGACCCCTGCCAGTGCTAAGACGCTTCCAGTGCTACTGAATCCATAAGATTTTTCCGCCCACTGGCCTGTGATCTTCCTGTACTCAGTTTCATGCATGTGTTATGTGAGTCTGAAAAGGAACTTATAGACTGGTATCAGACATATGGGCTAATATCGGACTAATGAACTTGATCTGGACTGGGATGGAATGTTTTCTCAATATTCAACTGATCTTGTATATAAATCTCTTTCTTATGCACAGGTGACTGTCTCTGGATTTGTTTCTCTAATCAATTCATACTCACACATCTCCTTTCTTTCTTTTTCTGATAATTGGCAGAAGCCATCTGAAGAGGTAGCTGACACACAGGAAATTTCAGGAGTCAAAGGGTGTCCTCTTTGTCACATACTCAGATGCAAAGGGAAAGGGAGAGAAAAACTACAAGGTAGGACCAGGCAAAGACAGGAAAGGGAGCAGCCATGACAGACGAGGCTGTTTTTTTTTCCCCTGCAGCTGACAGAATACTGATCAAAACCCTTCATATGGTAGGAAAAGCAGGATGATATCCTAATGAGATGGGCCTGGACCAAAGAGGCCCATCACTCTTGAAAGAATGATATTGTCCACTTTGGAATCTCTGGCACTTCATCCTTTCATCTGCAGGCACAAACAACTTGATGTACCCTGTGGATTTCTGATTCTTAAAGGCAACGTCCTCCCTGCTTCAATCTTTGTCATATCCTCTCCTTGACAACTTCCTGCAGTGTCTACTGCCTTCCTCTTGTACTGGGCGTATGAAGACATCTGCCCAGATGGAAAAGAATGTCAGCAAAGATAACCTGGCGGGAGCCAGTGCTTCATGGAGAGCAAGGCTCTGCTTAAGCCGTATTTGTTGCCAAGTCAACCTTGGCCCAGTTCCCAGGTTCATTCCTTCCTTTAACTTCAGTGCAGATGCTGGGAAGATATCAAAGGATGAAGGATCAAAACTTCCTGGCATAAGAGGAGTGAGTCAGGAGATATGCTTGACAAGCAGTGCAGATTTGCTCCTGTCCTTCTGATTGTCCCATGCATGGAGATGGGCCTCAACTCTACAGAAGCATTGAGCAAGGTCTCTGGGATTGCATGAAATCTTCTTTGGTGTTATTTCTTCAGTAGGGACAAAGGTACAAACAGTGAATGTGCAACTACTGACTAGAAGGTTGTAAGTTCAAGACAACCCAGGTGCATCTCAAAGGAAAGGCCTGGCAATGTATTTCTGAAAGAATCATCACCAGTAAACCCCCTGGGGCCCAGTTCTACTTTGATGTGAGTTGGTGTCAACTTTATGGCCTATGGTGACTCTTATGAGCGTTACGGCAAAAGTGTGAGACTTTTATATAAGTTTGGGACTTAGCATTAATTTAGAGTGAGTCTGGGTGAAAATAAGTCTTCAGAGAGAAGATAGCAGGGAGTCAAGTACAAACACAAAAGCAAAAGTTGAAGGTGTGGAAACGGAAGAAGAGGGAAGGAGGAAGAGAAGGAAAACAATGGTGTCATCGGAATCCAACGACACCAATAATGTCAACTGGCTGTCCTGAACTCAATTGCACCCAAATTCAGTTCTGTATATTTAAATTTTGACTGTATGACCCAATTAACCATGCTTATTCAAGATAAATACCCTCTGTAAGACCTATGGGCACAGCGGCTACAACAATGGAATCAAATATAGAGGACAATTGTAAGGCTGGCTTGGGACAGGGCAGTGTTTCTGTCTCTTAAATGTAGGGTCTCTGTGAGTTGGAACCAACTCAACAGCACCTAACAATAACAACAATTTATACACCGCCCAGCCCCAGGTGGTTACTGCTATTGAACCCAGGCTCAGTCTCTTTCCCATGTCCTGAAACCAAAGACCGGAATCCATTCACCGCCATCTCTTTCAAGAGTCTTCATCCCCAGTAGATTTTCCTAAAATAGCTGTACTAGAGGCTGATGGCTCTCAAAATCTTGCAGCAGGTTCATAGAGGGGTTGAAGGTGGTCTCTGTGTCTATGCACTGTCCGCCAGCTCAGGTCCAGCAGAATGGAGAAGGAGGACTGTGAGTGTAGGAGTTGGAGAAGTTGAGCTCTGATTCTTATTCTTCGGCTTCTGACCTCACATATGATGTTTCAGATATGGCTGCGACTCTGGCCCCACTTTCATTCCACCCTTTACTGGTAGGCAGAGAAGCAGGTTCTGACTGAGAAGACTGGAACCAGGTCTTAGGAATTCCAGACTTGAGAGTTGTGGTTGAAAAAGATAACCAGAACAACGCACAAGTTCTGGTTCTAGGTTCTTCTATGAAAATAGAGAGGACAATAACCCCTCGTTCTTGGAGTTGTGAAAATGGAAGGAGAACATCGATTCAGAGTATTTGGCATGCTGGTCAGCACATGGTGAATCTCAATACCCTGAGAAAATGGCATTACCACTCGGAGGCCTGGGGGCTCAGGAGCGGTGAGTGTGATCACACAGCCCAAGAAGTCCATGGCCCTCAGTTGTACAAGCAGAGACCTAAATGTGTGTGTGCATCTTCAACAATACCACCAAAAAAGAGCATTTCCTAAACTGTCACCCCCTTTAAAACCCACTACGTGAGTTTCAGATCATGGTGGTAGATCCTGTGAGTAATGATTGCACACACAGCTTGAAGAACATAATAAATGCCACTGAATGGTACAGGTAGAAATAGTTCCCATGGTGTCTCTTAGGGACTGCTGGTTGGGGTGCCATCAGTTGATTTCTCCTCAGAGCCATCCTACGTGACATAGTACATTTCCCCTTGGGGTTCCAGGCTGCATCTATCCAGGACATCTATCCAGAGGAGCCGCAGGGGCTAGTGCAGTGGGTTAAATGTCCTCCTGTTAACTTCAAGGTCAGTGTTTCAATGCCACCAGCTGCTATGTGAGAGAGAGATGTGACAGTCTGCCAGTATCACAGTACTAGGCCTGCTGCAGACAGTTCTATCCTGTTGTATAGGGTCACTTAGGATTAGACCAGAAAGGAGTTCACCGTTAAGGGAGCAGATCATCTGGTTGTCCTGAAGCTGCTGATGGGCTCCTTCCAAATAAACTTTTATCATGACAACATAACAAAACAAAAAATAGGTACCACTCCAAAGGTATGCCTTCCTTTGCCTGGGGGCTTACCTGAAGACCAGCTGCTGTGCCAGGACCAGTGGAGGGACCAAGGTGAAGAATTCTCCTGGTGCTGCCTTCCTTCATGACTGCTGACCCCTTGTCTGCCCCGCTACATTCCCAGTGCCCACCATGGAAGTGGCATCTTGACCACATAGGAGGAAATATTTTGGGATCTTCCAGAAGCCTTGGCTCAGAGCTCATTTTCCCCAGCAACCTGCCTGAGCAGGTAATGCTGGTGAGTTACTGAGATGTTCACAGGTCTACAGAGAGGAGCACAGTCCAGGGAGGATGGGGCTGGAGAACACAGCGTTAACCAGACAAGCACAGCTGGCCTGAACACAACTGGGGTGGTCTGGAGCTGTGCCCTTGGCCTACCTGGGGGCGACTGAGAATGGGGCAGCCCCACTCTGGTCACTGACTCTTAGAGGAGAGAGATATGAACAGATTACCATCTGAGTGCACAGAGTCACAGGGATCAGGTTGTAGAAGTCACACAAAGAGGCACTCTTGTCCTTCATCCCTCTGAAAACAACCACCATGAGGAAGCATTTTACCAATAAATAGCCACCCTACAGAACACAGGAGAGCTGCACCTGTGGGTTGCTGAGGCTGTACATTTTTATGGGAGTAGAAAGCATTTTCTTTCTCCTGTGATGCAGATCAGGGTTTCAAACTCTTGAGCTCGCGGTTAAAGTCTAACACATAACTACCACATCAACAGAACTCCTAGATGGGCCTAGGTCTACACAAATCTGGAATGCCTAAAAACAGGTGTCCAGGGTTGACTGGACAGCACGTGCCTGTGAGATCCCTGTTCTTAAGAGCCTCAAATCCTGCTGGCGAGATAGGTGTGACTATGCAGTTGTTGCTGTTGCTAGGTGCTCTCAAGTTGACCCCAGAGTGACCCCAAACACAACAGCACGAAATACCGCCTGGTCCTGCACCCACTTCACAATTGGTCTTATGTTCGAGATAATTGTTGCGACCACTGTGTCCATCCATCTTCCTCTTGGTCTCGGCCCCACCACTTGACCAAGTCCACTGTCCTTCTCCAGGGACTGGTCTCACCAACAACATGTCCAAAGTATTTGAAATAATGTCTCACCACCCTTGTCTCTAAGGCGCATTCTGGCTGTACTTCTTTTGTTTTGTTTTTGGCAGACTAACTCTGACATAGAAGAGTCCAAATGCAAGCCCTTCATTGGCATGAAGTTGATCCCACACACGATAACCCCTGTGTTCCCAAGTAGAATGGTTTTCTTAGCTGTCCTCTGTAAGGATGCTGATCACCGGGCTTTGCTTCCCCAGCGCCCTCCCAAACGCAAAAAGCAAACTCCCTTCCATCCAGTTGATTCTGACTCCCTGTGTGTCAGGATAGAACTTTGCCTCATAGGGTTTTTGATGGTCCCTTTCCCAAAGCGTTGCCAGGCCTGTCTTCCAAGGTGCTTCTAAGGGATTAAAACCTCCATCTTTGGCAACAAGTGTGCAAATGTGTTCTGCATACTGTTGATGTATGTATTGATTGTGATGGGAGTTGTATGAGCCTTCGATAAAATTACTTATTAAAAAAAGAGGGGGAAAGAGGAACCTATACCAAGGGTTCAAATAGAAAATATCTGGAAATGAAGATGACAGCATGTGTACAAGCATGCTTGATACAGATGATGTATTGTGTGTCATAAGAGCTGTAAGAGCCCCCAATAAATTCATTGGAGTAAAAAAAGAGGATGTGAATGGTTTTGCACCATGAAGAATATAATTGATGTCACTGAATTATGTATGTAGAAAAAACTCCACCTCTTTGGTTAGCATCTAAGTGTGTCCATATTCATCTCCCACCCCCACCCCCAACAGATTCCGAGGCCTGGTTTAGCATCCTCCAATCACTCTCCTTCCATTAGCCAGATAATGGCTATCATTCCTCTTTATTTGTTGTTGTTGTCGGATGCCAGTGAGTCGGTTCTGACCCCTATGCACAACAGAACTACACCCTGCCCAGTCCTACACTATCCTTACCATTGTTGAGCCCATTTTTGCAGCCACTGTCAACCCACCTTGCCCAGGGCCTTCCTCTTATTGGCTACCCCTATACTTTACCGAGCAAGATGTCCTTCTCCACGGACTGGTGCCCCCCTGACATTGTGTCTAAGTTCCAATTATTAATAAATGCTTGCCACTCGCTCTTCTCTTGAATCATACTCCATCAGCAAATAAAGGTCCTCGAAGCTTTCGTCCCGTGGGCTTCGCTCCAGCCGCGTCATTCCAGGTGGGTTCCCCTTTGAGGAGGCAGCTCTTGCTCAGTTGTGTTTTCTAATGCCTTCTCACCTGTGGAGCTCCTCTTCTGGCACTATCTCTGACAAGCTTGAGATTTTGCTAACCCTGAGATTTTCAGTGTCTGACAGTGTTCCAGAGCTGTCCACAAGGTTCTCAGTGACTCCTCCCACCAAAATGAAGAGCCTGTTCCTTCTTCATAGCCAGGAAGCTGTGATGAAACCCACTCCCTTTGGATGACCCTGCTGCTCGTCGAAATGCCATTGCCATAACTTCCCCAGCAACACACAAACCAATGCAGCTTGAAAAACTCAGGGACAAGTGGTGGGGTCCTTCAAAGTACTCAGTACTAACTAAATCTGCATTATGTCAGGATGTGTCCAAGGAGCGTCTTGGTGGCCTAATGAGTACTGCATTGGACTAGTAGCTATAAGATCAGCAGTTCAACACCAGCAGCCACTGGGAAGGCTTTTTGCTCCCGTCAAGAGTGACCGTCTCAGAATCCCACAGAGGCAGTTCTACCCTGTCCTGTAGGGTCTCTGTGAGTCAGAATGGACTTGATGGCAGTGAGTTCATTTGGTTTGGTTTGGGGTGTTAAGGGTGCCACGGCTAAGGACTCAGCTACTAACAGAAAAGCCAGTGATTCAAGCCCACCAACAGCTCCGTGGGAGTAAAGACATAGCCTTCTGTTTCCATAAAGGTGGCAGACTAGAGAACCCCATGGAGGCAGGCTGACTCTCACTCAGGGTGCAATGAGTCAGTGCCAGCAGAAAGACACTAGAACCTGGTGATGTACGTGTGTCTGCATTGCCCTCTGAATCATGGCCGTGGCTAAGAAGGCAGAAAGGGATACTCAATGAAAAGTATGTAATAAATAGGCAGAGATTGAAGGCTTATTTTCTTTCTAGTGGTTGCTGAGAGTGGTGAGTCCATCTCCCCTGAGAAGGCATCAAGAAATGTTCTTTTGCAAAGTCTGCAGCCTCTGGTGGGACTTTTTGTTTGGCTTTCCTAGCCAGCTTTCTACCTGTCTCCATATACCTGAGGCTGTAGTCCTGACCCAGGCCTTCCTCCCTCTCTGCCTGCTCTCACGTTGGCTGTGAGCTATAGGAGTTCCTCTGAACTTCCTCCCATCACAGAAAACTCTTGGAGGAGGCTTAGCCAGGCTCTTCATTGCAATCGTGTGAATTTCCTGGTGGGCAGTGCTGTTGTCCATCCTGCCCACCTCTGGCCCTACACATCACTTCCTTGTGCTTCCTCTGCACAGTGTCAGGCTGCCAGGGCTTGCTGATTTCCCTGGTCAAGTCTCTGCAGAGGGAAGCAGATAGGAAGAACGTTTCCTGCCAAAATACTGGGTTTGGAGTCTTGAAGCACAATTTGTGGACTTAGAAATACAGCCTTCTAAAGAGGTGCTTAATGAGGTGGCAGGCACGGGGTTACCTCCAGGTGGATGTGTTGGTGTTCTGGGAATGGATGAAGCCATCAGTTTTTTCATATCAGCACCACAAGTAAAATACAGGTATGGAAGTCGACAAAAAAAGGTGAAAAACCCACTGGCCTTGGAGTTGATTCACTCTCAGTCACTCTATAAGACAGAGTAAAACTGTCCTCAAAGGTTTCCAAGTCTGTGATCTTTGTGGTTGTTGGCTTCCACTGTTGAGCTGCTTTTCAACTGGTGGGTGAGTGCTGAACCACTTGTGACAATAGGGTCCCTGGGCACTTGCTGTCTGAGATAGTGTTCACAATGCTCTGTGCACCTTGGCGTGTTTCCTCTCTTCATATTGGGGGGAGGGGGGATGTTAGCTTGGAGTCAGGGTAGCCATCCTATCCTGCAAAGGCTATCTTTTTACAGTGTGCCCTGGACTGAATCTGTCTCTTAGAGACCAGATGGCACAGGACAGAAGATTTCAGTAGATTTCCATGGTTGTCATCATCATGGGAGTGGACTACCACTGCTGGTGGGTTCAAGCATTTTGCCATCCAGGCTCCAACGATGGTCACTTTTACTGCCATCAAATTGATATCAATTCATAGGAACTTTATAGGACAGGGCAGAAGTGCCCCTGTGGGTTTCTGAGATTGTAATTCTTTATGGACGTAGAACATCTTATCTTTCTCCCGAAGAGCAGATGGTGGATTCAACCTGCTGACCTAGCTGTTCATAACCCAGAACATAATACACTCTGTCACCGGGGTTCCTGTCCACTGACCATAGTTAGAAAGAAAATTCCATGGAATTGAATGAGTGAGTGTACAGAGAAAGAGTTACCCCCTATGTCATGACCCCCTGGCTGGATTCAGTGCTAATGATACACACTGCTACTGCTATTAGCTTATGCTGAGTCAGGCCTCATGGTGAGACCCTGCCCAGTCCTGCACCATGGCATCCAGATTGGGTGAAAATCAGGCCCCTTAGATCCAGAAGGTTTTCAAAGGCGGATCTTCAGAAGCAGTTCCCTGGGCTTTTCTTTCTAGTCTGTCATAGTCTAGATGCTCTGCTGAGATCTGTCCCCAAAGAGTGGCCTTGCTGTTATTTGAAATACTGATGCCAGGGCCTGTGGCTTCTCAGCTTCACACACGTTACTGCAGTAGGACAAACTGCAGTATCCAAAGCTTCAAGGGGACTTGACTTGGTTTGAAGGGGTTAGGCCATGCTGGGGTTGTTGTTAGGAGTCAGCAAGATGCCTCTGGCTCATAGTGACCCATGCACACGAAAAAGAAACACAGCCCAGTCTTGCATAAGGCCACCGTGGTTGTGATGTTTGAGCCCATTGGGTAGCCCCTGTGCCAACTCACCTCTTTGAGGGCCTTCCTCTTTCTCATGGCTGATAGAGACAAAGGCAGCATAGGCATGCCACAGCAATCGGATCTCTTGTGTTTCAAGTTTTGACTATGTGGGAAGCAGGCAAAGGAGCCCTCTTGATGGATCAGATAAAGCTTGTGACTGCTAAGTCAAAGTCTGCCAGGTCACATCTACCAACCCCTCTGCCTGAGAAAGTCACACGACAGTCTACTTCTGTGATCAGTTCACTCCTGGAAACCCTATACGCAGTTCTACCTAGAGGGTCCTAATGAGTTAAAATCCATTTGACAGAAGTGGGTTTGACCTTGGTTCACAGACCTCTTTGCCCCAACTCAAAGATGGCAGCCCATGGCACTGCTCTGAATGCGTCTGCAGCCATCTTTAAGATGGCTGCCGCTGCCTGTTCCCTCCGTGGTTGAAAATCCTCCACACAGGAGATGTACTTGCTATGGAGCATTTTGTTTTCAGTGGCCACGATAAACATGTTCAACAGGTTGTAAACCCAGTTTCAAATACTGCTTATAAGGAAGGACTGACCTTTTCACTTCTCTGGCATCTGCACCCATTGTTCTGAGAACTGCTCGGTGGAGGTCCTTCTGGCCTTCCTCAATAAACCCCATGCATGGCATCCGGGAGGCGTGGGTTCCTATTCTAACAGTTCTGCAGGCTAGCTATGTGACCTTACACAAGTCACATAACTGGTCTGCTTTTCCCTCACCACACTAGGAAAATAATACGGCCAATCTCTCTCCCAGAAAAGTATATGATCATTCCAGAGACCGGGTAGGTTAAGTGCATGTCAACAAGAAGGTGCTTCCCTTCATGAGTATTTTGACCACCCAAGAGTCTCGGGCAGCATTGCTTTGCCTGCAGCCCTGCAAGGCCCCACCCCCGCACTGAGCTGCTCCCCCCCACGTCTTCCCCTCTCCACCATCTGTGCAACCAACTGTTCCCTGACTGCATGCCGCCCGCTCACAGCGCCACTAAGCAGGTGTGGCCGACGCCTGCCTCCTCTCTGCTTTGCATGCAGAATCTGATTGTGTTTGACAAGCTGCTCGAGATGGAGAGGAAAACCATGAATTGGATTAAATGCTCTTTGTTTAGACTTTATTAGCCGAAGAGGCTGCTGCATAATTAATTGGAGAATGAGCTGTAATCTCATATGGAGGCAGAGTCATGGACCCCTGGAAGGCAGCGTTCTGTGAGTGCAGGATGATGGGAGGGGCTTGCTCACTCCTGGTTGACCAGTGTTGTTCCAGAAGCGACAGGAGCGAGTCTCGTGGACAGAGATCTCTGTCCGTGCTTCCAAGACTGAAAAGCTAAGTGGTCTCCGCAAATGGCTCTTTGTCTGAGATTCCATTCCTTTAGTTATAAGATGGGCTAAACTAGGGGCCTAACAAGGATTCAATGAAACAAAACTCATTAGAAGTTCAGCACAGTGCCTGAGAGAGCACTCTCTCAATACATCTGAGTGGCTACAGAGGTCATAACAATAAAGACAAGCTCATAGAACTCTGGAACTTCCGGAGAAGTCTGGGAGAAAGGCCAGCACCTTCCATAGATCCCAAATGGAACTATCCTGATGACCCACTGGGATTGAGGTAAAGGACTAGGAAGCAGAACAGGGGCTAATTGCCTGTATGAGAAACTGCCTCCTTCGCCTTAAGACCAGAAGAATCAGATGGTGCCCCTCAACCATTACTAAGCCAGTGTAAAAGAATCCTGATTCAAGAGAGGGAAGAAGTGCAGAATGGAATATCAACAACAACTTAGTGGAATCCGATCTTTCTGGGGTCACTGACGCTGGAGGAATTGCCAAATTCATTACCCTGGGATAATCTCTAAATTTAATCCTTAAACCAAAACTAACCCTTGAAGCCTTTTTTAAAATAAACAAACAAAAACATTTCTATTGTTGCTGCTGCTAGGTGTCACAGGGTCCTTTTCCAACCCATGACACAACAGAGGGAAACACTGCCTGGTCCTGCACCAGCCCCCTCATTGTTCCTATGCTTGAGCCCGTATTGGCAGCCTCTGAAATAGCCACCACCAAAATAGATGGTTCTAATCCGTGCAGTGCATATGCTTTGAGTTTCAAGCACTCATGAAGGCTATGTGAGATAAGACTGACAACATCCACTCAGTAGGTTGAAGGTGAAACTATCGAGATGGTAAATTTAAGATAAGGGTGGTAGAAAGATTTGGAAAAGGGTATCAAGACAACCATGGTATAGCTGAAGAACATAATATATGATGTCACTTAACTGTACATGTAGAACTGGTTGGAATGATGTCTCTGGGGTTGTATATAAAATAAGAGCTTTGCTCTTTAGTCTATTTGGACTCATAGTGACCCTAGAGAACAGAATAGAACTGCCCCCATAAATTTCCAAGGTGTGAATCTTTACAAAAGCAGACTGCTACATTGTTCTCCCAGAGGGGAGCTGGCTGGCTTGAATCACACTGACTTTTTGATGGACAAAGACTATTTCACTGCTGTAGCAACAGGTTCCTGATGGCTGTGTATACTTTCACCAAATTGAACATGAAAACAGAAGAAGAATGAAAGAAAAGTCTCACTGTGATGTTTTACAGCAAGTCATTCCCAGAACCTTCTGAGATGATCTTATCTGATCCTTCATTTGTCGACAAGGTTCAGAGAGAAGGGCCTATTCCACTTGCAGGGAAGTAAAGAAAGGTTGAAGCTGGTGTCTGGTTTCTACTTTATTCATGAAATCAATGGAGAACAAATTTTCCAAGATTACTATTATTAAGCAAATATTTCTTACTTTTAAAAAAAAGAATCATCAAAAAAGAAGTTTTCAAAAATTATTTTTAAAAGTTAGAAGAATGAGTACCCTAGAAAGAAGTTGAGGCTGCCCAACTTATGGCTGAGATGAGTATTCACAATCAGCTCCCTGGTTGCCTATGGTTACATATTGAGCTGCTAACATCACAAGGTCAGCAGTTCGAAACCATCGGTCACTCCACAGAAGAAAGATGAGGCTCTTTGCTTTTGTAAAGAGTTACAGCCTTGGAAACCCACAGGGAGAGTTCTACCCTGTCCTATAAGGGCGCTGTGAGTTGACATTGACTCAATGTCAGTGGGTTTTTGTTCAAGGTCTTAAAATTCCATGTCTTAAAACCTCTACCAGTGAATTCTCCCGATGCCTGAAATTCCTGTTTCTGATGACTGCCCATCCTGGGTCCACAGTGGATATGCAGCAACTGTGTGTGGAAGGAAGGATCAAACCTCAGAAGTCCTTTGAGCTGATGCAATCTATTGTGTTCAGCTAGTAAGTCCAGTTCAGGACTCCTTTGTGGTATTGCAACTCAAGTTTCCTTTCATACAGCCCACATAAGTGAAGCTCATTCTCCCACCGTTTCAGCATCAACTTATATATAAGGACAGTCTTTGTGAGATATACATATATAGATAGAGTAGATGAGGTAGGTGTGTCGGGCCAGATTGCCTAGAGTAACAAATCCAGGGACATTCATATATGTGTAAAAACAAGCTTTATATCGAGAAGCTTTATATAGCAGGAAAGCTTCCCAGTCTGGTCTAACTCAAGTCCATAAATCCCCTTTCAGATTCACACAGTCACAAGCAATGATGCAGAAGGCAGGAATAATATCACCGGCCAGTGGTTAAAAAGTCTTGTGGATCTAATGGCGGGGAACACTTCTACAGACCTCTGGCTGCCATCAGGGTCAGCCAGCAGGGAGGTGAATGCATAGAAGGGTGGGTGGGGGTGGGGGTGGGGAGTTTCCCTCCTTTTGAGAAGGCTACACCCACAAGGAAAGACCATTAGGCTGTAACCTGATTGAAAGATTTTATAGCACTCCTACACTTTTATATATCTTCAAGTTGGCATGAAAGTATATGATGACCACCATAGGCAAATGATAAATATAGTTCAACCAAGCCAAACTCACTGTCATCGAATCCATTCCAAACCATAGCTACCCCATACGACAGAGTGGAACTGTCCCCATGGGTTCCAAGACTGTAAGTCTGTAAGGGAGGAGAAAGCCTTGTCTTTTTCCTGGGGAACAGCCTGTGGTTCAAACTTCAGACCTTGTGGTTCGCCATCTAACACGTGACCCACTGCACACAGACAGATGATAAATACAGGTAGTCGACAACTATAAGTAGATAGATGGGAAAGAGGTAGATTCCATTTCTAAAAACCCTTCTCTTTTAACTAGATTAACCACCTATTTAAATTCAATATATTTTATGATATGTTTATGTTTAACACTTTTTTCTTTTCTTTTAACACCATTGTTATATTACTTTCACACATTTCAATTCTACATATATTTTACACCATATAAGACATCATTATCTTTTAGTACAGTTAATAGTTACACAGTTTACATCTCTATTAAAGTATATGCAACTTTTCCATTTCCCTTTTTCTTTTCCAATATTTCTATGCTTCCATATGGAATTGTTTTTCCAAAGACTAGGGGACTGTCTTTAAGTGTTTTTTTACTGTACATCTACTGATGACAAATTATCACAGTTTTCTTTTTGTGGAATTGTTTGGTTTGGTTTGTTTTAGCTTCTCAATTATAGTTTTGCTGGGTATAGAACACACAGGCTAACAGTTTCTGTCTTTTCCTGAGAATCATGTGTTGTGTTTATTGAATTACTCTGAAAATAGGATCTTACTTTTTTTCTGCTTGTAAGATTTCTATCTAGCATTTTTAGAAATTTTACTGGAATGTACTCAAATGTGATTTTCTTTCTATTTATTTTGCTTAGCTCTGCAGTGTTTCTGGAAGCTCTGGATTGTGCTCATCAGTATTTAGAATTCTTTAAGTGTCCTTTCTCATTATATTTCCCTTCAAATTCTGGAACCCCGGGTACAGGCACAGATAAAACACAACTCTGCTCTCTCTGCTACTTTTCTGTTTTTTACCCCCTCCCTTTTCTCATTGGGTTATTGTCCCAATGCTTTCCAAAGACCCATTTTCCAGTTCACTAAGACCCTCTTCACAGGAGAGTGATTGGCCATTTAAATATGGCCACAATATCAATTTTGCTTTTATGTCAGATTAGAATTTTCTGTACATTCTCTATATTCTGGTTATTCCTTTTTCTAGAACATGTTAATCACATGCGTTTTTCTGCCTATATCTGACACACTGCCCCGTATATAGATCACTTCTATCTAGATGTGCTACTATTATCTATTGTCTATTGACCTTATCCCTTGATACTGCTTGAATAACTATAGATAGAGGTCAACACAGCACGTCTATATGATGGAGATAGGGTAGGATGTACAGGGTCTGGGAACTGCTATCTTTATCTTGAAAGTATTTTTTAAGTAGGTATCACATAGTGTTTGCATCAGGTATCAACTTGATTAATAGAAGGGTTTAAGTCTTGGAATAGCATTCTTATTTCCATTTCTGGGCACTTCCTAAGGTGTAATCCTTCAGGTGTCTACGTACATGCCGGGTTCACTAGCACTTCCCTCCACTGTGGTGAATTCTCAACTCCAATCCTTATCACTCTGTGTGAGAAGCTCTGGAAGCATTGGTGGTTACCTTCATGTTTGACTTTTTGGACCACTATCCTTGCCTCTATCTACAAATCGGTAAACATTTCCACGGAAAACTCAGATTCCTTCCTGACTTCTCTTCTTTCTGGGGTCATGCCTTCTGGGGTCCCAGATGCCTGGACAATTAGAAGAACCATCTTTTTTCTCCCTTGTTGTCCCTTACAACCCTATGAGACTGGCCAAAGTCCCAGCCTGTTTCTCTGGTCCTTGTTGTTCCTGATTCACAGAGATCTCATGCACAACAGAACAAAGCACTGTCTGGTCCCTCACCATCCTTGCGGTTGTTGCTGTGCCTTAGCCCATTGTTTCAGCCACTGTGTCGACCCACCTGACTTTTCATGGGTGTTTTCTTCCTAGATTCTCAAGTTTACTGGACTCATCTTAATTGGTGCCCCCCTTCACTCCAGATCTTAGTCATAGCAACATTGACAACTGTCTAATAACCTTTGGGGAAAAAAAATTCACAGACATGTTGACTGTCCACTGTGGGGGTGTTGGTCTAGCAGAAACGCCCTATCAGAGCTGGAGGTGGCTATGTGGAGCTACATGTCAACCCCTAGAATATGTTTGAATCTTACATGTCCAGACTGGATAGAACTGGCTGTGTCCTCAAACTGAGTCCCAGCAGACCTGAAAGCACTGTCCTGATTTCACTTGGGTATCCCCAGGATGAACCCCCATTTTGTTGCAACCAAGGAAATACAGACGAAGGCTCCTGACTTTCAAGAATGCCTGCTGGTCCCCTGGCAGCAGCTTTGTACCACTTTTTTTCATCTTCAAAGAGAACGCTTTGTTCCATATGCTCTCCCAGACGGAAGCTCTGTCCAAGGCCTCTTGCCAGAAACAAGCACAACTCCCCCCCGTTGACAGTTTGGAAACTTTTCCCTCTCCAGACTCTTGAGTAAGTCATTTAAGGTGAGGCCTCCTCGCGGGTCTGACGTCTCTGGGTTGCGAAGGCTTGACATAGTACTGGGCTCTCAAGAGCTGGTTCCTAACTTCAGACCTTAAGCAAGTCACTTCCTCTCATAGCTGAGGGTGTTTGTCTCACAAAGGCAGTCTTGTTCCACTCCCCTTTAGCTCCGCGATAACACACTCAGAACATTCCACCCCTTCCTTTCCAGAGTTCACGTGATGGAATGTTTTGCCTCGATTTCCTGAACTCTTCATTTCCTCTGCTCCAGGAAATCAGCTCACTCATTGTTGGTGTGTGTTGCTGAGTCAAATCTGACTCACCGTGACACTGTGTGGACAAGCAGGACCGTCCCACGGGATTTCCCAGGCCATCAGCTTCACAGTAGCACACCTTCAGATGTTTTTCTTCCTCAGAGACTCTGGTGGGTTTGAACCACCCACGTTTGCTTAGCAAACCAAAACACCAAACATAGTGTCACCCAGTTGATTCCCAGTCACCACGACCCTAACCAGAATAGAACCGACCGTGCAGGTTTCTGAGACTGTAATTTTTTTTCCTCAAAAGTTTATTAAAATATAATTCACATACCCTACAATTCAATGGTTCAATCACATCAAGAAGAGTTATGTAGTCTGAAACTACGATCAGTTTTAGAACAGTTTTTTTCATTCTTGTACTCATTGTTATTTGCTTCCCTTTCCCCCTGAACCTCCCCTGCCCCTACCCCAAGGAATCATTAATCTTTATCGTCTCTGTAGATTTACTTATCCTGAATTTCATAGACAGGAAAACATTTTAAAAAACCTAAAAAGTGACACAATAACAAATAAATGAGATAAAAGTCCTCAATAGGAAAGAAAGTAGAAAACCATATCTTTCTTCCGAGGAGTTGCCTGGTGGTGTCAAACTGCTGACCTTCAGTTAGCAGCCAAGGATTTAATCATTGTGTCACCAGTGTGCCCTACTCTAACCCTAGGCACCCATAAGCCAGTCTTCCTTATCCTCTAGTCCCTCCACGTCATCTCCCAACTCTTCACAGGCCCTGTGGCTTCTCTGGAGTCTGTGGGGAGTACACACTTGGTCATGCTGACATTGCCATTTACGATGCTTCAATCTACTACCCTGTGGTCTACACTCTGTCCTCAGGGTGGCCTCTGTGATGCCTCTCCGGGTGACAACTTGACAATATTCCTCATTCAAAACCAAGCACATTCTTGACCCTACAATTCCAGTTCATCAACTGTCCTTCAACTGTACTAGTCAACCAGCATATATTTCATAACCTTGTTCATAATAAAGAGTGGAAAAAAACCTAAATGCTCAATAATTAGCTATGCTTTCATAAATTATCCTGCAGCTAGCAGGAAAAGTGTCTTAGGTGGGAAGGGGCTAAGGGTGGAGGAAAAGATATAGGGCCACCTCTATGGGTTTTTATGGGTCAGTGGCCAAAGGCATCTTTTTAAGTGAATCCAATGAAAATAAAGGAGCAAGTTTCAGAAGGGTGTAAATAGAACACGACTCTAAAACTGGGGAAACAAACAAACAAAAGTACTCCAAGATAACATGCTATACTTTTTTTTTTATTCTTCCACTCAAGTGCTGTGTGTATTACCATGTGGAATTTAAAAATAAATAAATAAATCCTCACTGCCACCAAGTCTTTCCCAGTGATAGTGAACTGATAGGGCAGGTTAGAACTGCCCCGTGGGTTTTTGAGACTGCAACTTTACAGGAACAGAAATTCCTGCCTACAAAAGCAGCGAATGGTTTCAAACTGCTAACCTTTCCATTAGAGGCCTAATGCATAACCATGATATCACCAGGGAAACCAGGCCCCAGAGATGCAGGGATTTCAACTCATCATTCTAACCTTGCTATGGAGGAGTATTATTTTTGTGGTTATGTGCCTTTGAGTTGTTTCCCACTCCGTTCTGCACCATCCTCTCAATTGCTCCCATTTTTGAGCCCACGGTTGTAGCCACTGCTTGTCCATCTTGTTCTTTCTTAGACACTCCTCTACCATACCAAGCATGATGTCATCCTCCAGGCACTGGTCTATCCTAATAATGGTGGCACAGTGAATGTGAGGGAGTGAGAAATGATTCGTGTCTGTGTTCTTGTGGCTGGTGGTTCTGAGTAAGGGCTCGGTCACCATTTGTTGATTGAGGACCTGGATAACTGTGGATCGGGCTACAGAGACATGGTCAGTGTCATGTTGTTACTGTTGCCAGGGGCCATCAAGCTGGCTCCATCCAATAGGAATCCTATGCACAATGAAGGGAAACACTGTCATTCCTGCAGCAACCTCAGAAGAGTTCCTATGATCGAGCCCATTGTTACAACCAATCAGGATCATGTGCCCACCATATTCAACTTACTGTTATTCTTATTGGACTTATATCGCCAACTCCCCGCCTGCCTTCTCACTCAGGGGGATGGGGCATTATCCCTTTCTTTCCATCATGATCATAAAGGTCCTGTCACTGTACATCCTGCTTGCTCAGCATGAACCAGCCCTCCCAAGGTCTTACTCATCCAGCAGAGAGCTCCCTCCTTCTCTTCAGCAGCAAACAAATTCTCCATCTGGATCTCTGTAGCTCTTTCCTCAGACCCGGCGGTGTGGTGGTTATGTGCTGGGCTGTTAGCCACAAGGTCGGTAGTTCAAAAACCAGAAGCCACTCCACAGGAGGAAGAGGAGACTTTCCACTCCCATAATGAATTATAGTCTCCGAAACTCTCAGACGTCATGGTAGAATCTCGTAGTATAGTGGTTTACACATTGAGCTGCTAACTACAAGGTCAGCAGTTCAAAACCACCAGCCACTTCACAGGAGAAAGGTGATCTTTCAATTGCTGTAAAGAGTTACAGTCCAGGAAACCCACAAAGACGGTCCCACCCTGTCCTATAGGAGTCACTGTGAGTTGAAAGTGACTTGATGGGAGTGAGTGTGGTTTGGGTTAGGTTGGTTTAACTTAGCAATTCCTGAATTAGATAGGCCTAACCCAGCGGTTCTCAACCTGTGGGTCCCCTGGGGCTCAAATAACCCTTTCACAGTGGTCACCCGATTCATAACATTGGCAAAGTTAAAGCTATGGAGTATCAAAGAAAACAATTTTACGGTTGAGGGGTTGCCGCAATATGAGGTACAGTATGAAAAGGTCACAGGATGAGGAAGGTTGAGAACTGCTGAAATTGCGACCCTTACCCCTAAAGATGACAAAATCTACCTGGACAGAAAGCAAGCTTTGTTACAGCCAATTCCAATTCTTCAAATCCAACGCACTACTCTTGAGTTCATTCTGATTCATGGTAACTCAGTAGGACAGGACAGAGCCACTCCGGTGGCTTTCCAGGAATGACTGCTGATGGGAACAGAAAGCCCCCTCTTTCTCTCACAGAGCCGCTGCTGGTGTCCGGCTACTGACCTTTCAGACTGCAGCCCAGCATGTAACCACTGCACCGTGCCCCTATATGACAGAGAGGAACTTCCCCATAGGATTTTCTAGGCTTTGGGGCCAGCTACCCAATGAACCACTAGGGCTCCTTTCATAGACACAAGCCCCTTCTGGACACTTCACCTAGCGAGAGCTATATAATGTGCTTGCCTTTTTGTGGATGATTTCTTTTACTGAGCAATTAAGGCTTGTTCTCCATATAAGACCAATAAACCAAACTCACAGACATCAACTCCAAGTCATAACAATCCTACAGGAAAGAGTAGGACTGTCCATTGGGGATTCTGAAGCTATTATATATATACATATATATATATATATATATACACACACACACACACATACCTACATCTATACACATACATACACATCCCGAAAGCCTCCTCTTTCTACCCAGGAGCAGCGATGGTCTTGAATCACTGACCTTACGGTTAGCGGTTCACCCTATAATCCACTTGGCCACCCAGACTCCTTGCCTTCCTATAAGGAACTTCAAACAATACTCATCCAAGAGGAGGTGCCAATCAATGCTTAAAAATAAAATAATTTCATCATAGCCATAAAGTTAAATCCATTCAAATGTCCATCAATCGGTGGATGAATGGACAAGCAAAATGGGGCCTATCCGTGCGACAGAACATTGGAATGAAGTATTGGTGTTTATTGAAATGCAGTACAACCTTGTTCTGTTTCAAAAGAGAAGCCAGACAGACAAGGAACCGATAGCCTGTGAGTCCATTGATATCAAATGTCCAGCAGAGGTCAATCAAGGCAGAGAGAAGGTGGATTAGAAGTCTAGAAGTGGGTTTAAAATTAGGAAAGATGTTCTTCTGGGTTGTGTCCCTTCACCAAACTTATCTCGTCTGTATACTGAACGAATCATCAGAGAAGCTGGATTAGAGGAAGAAGACTGTGGCATCAGGAGTGGCTTAAGAACAACCTGCGATACGCAGATGATGCAGCGTTGCTTGCTGCAAGTGAGAAGGACTGGAAGCACTGGCTGATGAAGATCAGGGATGGCGGCCTTCAGGATACATCACAACTCAATGTACCAAAGACCCAAATCGTCACAACTGGACCAATATATAACATCATGAGAAATAGAGAAAAGAGTCATGTTGTCAGGATTTTATCTTGTTTGCATCTACAAGCAATTTATGCTCATGAAAGCAGCAGTTAAAAGATCAAATGACACATTGACGGGGGCAAATCTGCTGCACAAGCCCTTCTTAAAGTATTGGAAAGCAAGAATATTGCTTTGAGGACTAAAGTGTTACCTGACCCAAGCCATGGTATTTTTGGTTACTTCATATGCATGTGGCAGTTGGACATTGAAAAAGGACTGCAGAAGAGTTGATGCATTCCAATGATGGTGATGGAGAAGAATGTTGAAGGTGCTGTAGACTGCCATAAGAACAAACAGACCTGTCTTGGAGGAAGGGGGACCAGAGGGCTCCTTAGAGGCAATGATGGCGAGACTTCTTTTCAAGTGCCTCAAACATGTTATCAGGAAAAAGATATCATGCCTGGTAAAGTAGAAGGACAAGGAAAAAAAGAGGAAGATCTTCAAGGAGATGGACTCACCCAGGGCCTGCAACAACGGGTTCAAACATCACAACAGTTGCGAGGATGGCCCAGGACAGGGCAGGATTTCTTTCTGTGGTGCAAAGTCTCTATGGGTCAAAACCAGTTTGACAGTGCCGTTCACCAGCAGATCTGGTGAGGAGGGGGAGATTTGGGGACACAGGCCAAGGATTGCAGAGCTCCTTGTGTGAGGAACAAAACTGTTCTAAAATTGAGGTGACAGAGAGATAGTTCTGAAAATATAAGGAAGGATTTGGAACGGGTGAATTGTGTGACATGTGGATTATAGCTGAGTAAAACTGCTAAAAATGGAGAATAAAAACAAGTGGGGGCTCATCATCGATTGCATTAATGTAGCTGTCTGCCAACGCCTGCTGCAGCCACCCACCTCAAGGGATGTGCTTTGTGCACAACGGCTCCCCGTGAGTTGATGGCTCACTGGCAGAGTGGTGCAAAGGTTTCCCATATGGAAAGGGAGAGTTTTCATAGAGTCGTGTGCTCTGTTTTAGACTGGTAATGTGGTCATGAACATATGATTACCTACCAAACAAACAAAGGGACTCACCTCCCTTGGGTCGATGCTGACAAATAATGCCTGTACAGGTCGGGGTAGCACTGCTCCTCTTGGTGTCTGAGACTGTAATTCTTCTTCTTTTTATTTTTTCATTTTTTTAATCATTGCACTGGGGGCTTATACAACTCTTATCACAATCTATACATACATTCAATGTGTCAAGCACATTAGCACATTTGTTGCCATCGTTGTTCCCAAAACATTTGCTTTTTATCTGAATCCTTGTTATCAACATCTCTTTTTCCCCTCCCTCCCTACTCTCCTTCCCTCATGTACCCTTGATAATTTGAAAATTATTATTTTTTCATGTCTTACACTGACCGATGTTTCCTTTCACCCACTTTTCTGTTGTTCATCCCCTTGGGAGGGGGTTATATGTAGATCATTGTGCTAGGTTCCCCCTTTCTCCCCCACCTACCCCTTCCCCTCCTGGTATCTTTACTCTCATTATTGGTCCTGAGGGGTTTAACTGTCCTGGATTTCATGTTTTTCCAGATCTTATCTGTACCCATGTATATGCTCTAGTCTAGCTGGATTTGTAAGGTAGAATTGAGGTCATGAATAGGGGGTGGGGAGAGAACATTAAAGAACTAAAGGAAAGTCGTATGTTTTATTGGTGATATACTTCACCCTAGCTGGCTCATCTCCTCCCCCATGACCCTTTTGTAAAAGGATGTCCAATTGCCTACAAATGGGCTTTGGCTCTCCACTCTGCACTCCCCCTCAAGATGTCTGATACCTGATCCCATCAACACTTCACGATCACAGAGGATGGGATGCATTTTCCATGTGGGCTTTGTTGCTTCTCAGCTAGATGGCATGGCCACTTGTTTATCTCGAAGCCCTTAAGACCCCAGATGGCATATCTTTTGATAGCCAGACACCATCACCTTTCTTTACCACATTTGCTTATGCACCCCCTTTGTCATCAGCAATTATGTTGGGAAGGTAAGCATCGTGGAATGGCAGGTTATTAGAACAACACGTTCTTGCATTGAGGGAGTATAGTAGGACCGATGTCCCTCTGATACCTTAATACTAAACCTAAGAAAATTACCTAGCTCTATCTCCCTACTGTCATATATTTATATTTGTCATATATTTTTATATATTGTCATATATATTATGTCAATTTATATATTGTCATATATAAATACATTTACATTTGTACATGTCTATATTTAGATCTCTATAAGTGCCCTTTGCTTCCCAGTTCTTGCCGCTATTTCTTTTTACTTTCGTCTTGTCCCACTATCATATTCAGAGGCCTGATAGAGACTGTATCTCTTTAAGAGCATAGAAAGTCTCCTCTTTCTCTCTGCAGTTGGAAAACCGCTGACCGTGCAGTGAGCAGCACAATGCATTATCCACTAAGCCACCAGGACACTGTATGATTACACACAGGTGCTATTATTACTCTATTTGTTATTGCTAATGCAGACAGGGGTGGGGGGCAGGTTACAAACAGAAAGAACCCAGGCTCAGAGAGAAAAGGTAGGCACCAGAAACTCCCTTCCCCTCTCCCCATTCCTCCAAGACCTGCTACCCTGGGTGGCCTTCCCTGCCCATGCTGGGATATTTTCTGGTATGTCGTCTGACCTTGCCCTCTTGCGCACAAACTGAGATTTTTTTTTTAAGTTAACAAAAATGAGAAAGATCCAGGCTGGCTCCCCTGTCACTGCAGGAGTGGAAAACCATTCCAGGATGTCAGCAACACAGAGAGACAGACTCACCCCTCTGCCTGCTCCAAAGCCTTCACGTTGCTGCTTCCCAATATGTGGATCAATGGCTGTAATCATGCTGGTCCTTCAGGACCCTGGGTCTTTTGTTGAGACACTTGCCCTCCTTCTGCTGAGAACCCCCCAAATCAAAATTTAACTCAGCGTATCTCCCCAGGAAAAGCCCGAAGTCTCAGAACTCCAAATCTGCTGATGCTGGAGGTGTTGCTGCACCAGCCCCCTAGAGCTCAGGGCTGACAGCTGGCACTCACCACATCCCAGGTCACTGGCAGGTGACCGGTCTTAGAGGAGATTCCTGCCTCCCTCCCTTTTCACAGTCTGGGTCCGGGGTCTGAGCACCATTCAACCTGCACACCCCACCCTTGAATATGGTCCCATCGCTTCAACCTCCCTGGCCCCTCTCACTTTCTTCAGAACCAAGAAAACAAAACAAAGCAAAAGACTTAAGAGCCCCAATGCAAACCTCCTGAATCCGTCACCATCTGTTCTGGATGAATGGTGCACCCCGACAGCCTGCCCCCACTGACTCCATCCTCGGGAGCTGAGAAAGCCTGCTGGCCCAGTGATTCAATGCTGTGCTGCTACCCCAAAAGGCAGGGGTTCAAGTCCACACAGTGGCTCAGCAGGAGAAAGACCTCGTGGCCTGGTCTGGAGAAGAAGGCGCCCCTCGGTGGCGATAGAGGGAGCCAAACATCCATTTACAATGTGGATTAAGCCTCCAGTGAGTCCCCTCAGATCATAATGGAGGGATGGGAATAGACTTGTTATCAGACAGAGACTACTATAAAGTTGATTATCGCAGATGTAGTTAAGTTAAAATGTAGTATCTTATAACTTGATCTCCCTTTTGAGCCATTCAAAAGCTATGTCAGCTTTTTTATCTTTTAAGTGATGGGGAAATACACATAGATCAAGCCTTCAGTGAATTCCCTCTGACTATTGACCAGGGATGTGAATAGACTTGCTATCATGTAAAATACATAGGATTGTGGATGGTTGCAGAAAGTTTGGTAAAAATTTGGCATCTTCTTTGATATCCCTTACCATCTGTTTAAAATTTGTTCATTTTTATTAAGGTTTTATGTTTTATTTTATTATTGTTGAAATATATGTTTGAAAAATATGTTTTTGAAAATATGTTTTTATGTATATAAAGTCCACAATAGGTAAGTCTATAGAGACAGTAACTGGATTAGTGGTTTCTTAAGAGAATGGAGGGGAGTTTGGGGGTGGGTGAAGAGGGAATGGGGTGCTAATAACAATGAATACAAGAAGAAAGAAAATGTTCCCAAACTGATTGTGGCAGTTGATGGTTGCTCAAATCTTCTTGAGGCGATTGAACTGCTGAATTATATATGAATTATATGTCAATGAAACTGTTAAAAGTATAATAAATAAAATTGAAACCAAACAGACAGCCTAGTAAACCCGATGAGGCATGTCTACCCTGTCACATCAGGTCCCTGTGCCTCGGAATCAACTTGAGTGAGGCAGCAGCAGCTTGTTTGTGGGGAGCCATGGGTAGGATATGGGTTGCAGCCAAACCAACATACCTACGGAGTTTACTCTTTGGGAATGAGGTATTTGTCATAATGTGGATGACACCAGATCAGTAGAGGGGGTGATAACTCATCCGAAACGCCTCTCCTTTGAGATACCAAAGAGAACATTATTTCAGCAGGAGATAGACTCAACAAAGGACACCAGCTCTGTCTCAAGACCAGGGAAGCAGATGAGTATGTGGTTATGGTTAGGCGCAGTCAACCCTGCACACAGAATGAGTCACCACCCAGTACTGCGCCAATCTCACAATTGTTTATGCTTGAGGCTATTCTTGCTGCCACGGCGTCCATCCATCTTATCAAGGACCGGGCCTTCCTTCTTTCAGCTCTCTCTCTCTCTACTCTACCAATTCAAAGGCATCGATTCTTCTACAGTCTTCCTATTCAATGTCTAGCCATGGAAGAATCGATGCATTTGAATGGTGGTGCTGGAGAAGAATATTGAAAGTACCTTGGACTGCTAAAAAGATAAACACATCAGTGTGGGAAGTAAGGCCAGAGTGCTCTTTAGAGGCAAGGCTGGCAGAACTTCATCCTACATGCATTGGGCATATTGTTAAGAAAGGAGAAGGATGTTATATTGGGTCAAGTGGAAGGCCCATGTCAAAGAGGAAGACCCTCAATGAGTTGCATCACCACAGGGGCTACATCAATGGGCTCAGGCCTAAACTCAATTGAGAGGATGACACATGGCTGTACAGTGTTTTGTTCTGTTGTTGAGTTGCTATGGGTCAGAGCCAACTGGCTCTTCCTAACAAGAACAACAGCAACAATAGCAACAAAAATTTGTAATCAAGTCTGATGTTCTTCTCCAGGGACTGGTCTCTCCTGATAATGTGTCCAAAATACATGCTTCTAAGGAGCATTCTCCCTGTACTTCTTCCAAGATAGGCTTGCTGGTGCCTTTGGCAGTCCATGGTGCTCGCACTGTCTTCACCAGCACAATATTTCAAATGCCAGGCAAGGGCAAACGCCCAGAATGACAGAGCTGGCTTGTTAGAGAAGCTGAGGCAAGAATCCCCCCCTGGAGCTGACACAGAGAGCTGGTGTTCTTGACTGGGGCTTCTAGCAGTCTCATCTTTGAAGAATAAATCTCTGTTCATTACAGCCACCTCCGTGTGGTCTTTCTATTATAGCAGCACCAGGAGATGAAGACATTATCCTACTCACGGTCCCCATCCTCAGCAGGAGCATGACGTCCTTCCTGAGCACCAGATGTTGCACTTGGCTCTGGACACTGTTCTGGAATGTTCTCTCCTCTGACCCACCACCCCCACCCCCCTTTTACCATCCTGCAAGTGACAAGAATGCAGTGAAGTCACTTCCTGTAAGACTTATAGATGATGGCAGTATGACCTGCAGATTCCCACCCAGATCATCTGTCTGTCTATGGTCTTCATCACTCCACTGTTCCACATGAACAACAACAAAGTACTCCTGGTGTCCCCAACATGCAATTTCCCCAAGTCCCTGGGGAGCCTGGCTGGCATCGGTGAAACATCGAGCAGCTAACCGCAAGGTCAGCAGTTCTAAACCACCAGCCAGCACCTAAGGAGAAAGATGAGGTTTTTACTCCTCCCGTAAAGGGTGACAATCTCACAATTGCACTGGGGCAGTCCTCCCCAGTCCTCTAGGGTGCCTGCCAGTCAGAGCGGACTGCATAGCAGGGAGTCTGCTTGTGTAGCTCTGGCAGGGGTGAGTGCAGCTCTGGCAGGCCTGGCTGCTGCGACCTGTCTGGAAGCCATCTTTAAGAATAAGCTTGTGGCAGAGCAGCAATGACACTTCTTTCAAAGAAACTTCTGAGCAGACTCTCCGTGAGGTGTTGTGTAGAGCTGGGGGCAGGGAAACAACACCGCCACATCACAAATTTGGGGAAACGTAAAAGTTGATATGAATTTTTAAACTAATGGTGAAATTAGTTTAATTTCATTTAAATTAGTTTTAATTAGCTTAATTGTGAAATTAAATTGTGAAATTGAGGAGTTTTTTTACAAGAGGGCTTAAAAAAAACAGGTCTCTGGCAAAGTGGAATTACAAGCTGACCTTTTTGAGCCTTTTCTGAAAACCCTTAAGAGCCTGTATTTATGAAAGCTTTATGGAATAAGAGGGTTCCGTGTTGAGCTACTCACCACAACATTAGTAGTTTGAAACCACCAACTTTTCTTCCAAGGGGCAAAGATAAGGCTTCCTACTCCTGTAAAGAGTTGCAGCCTGAGAAATCCATAAGGGAGGTTCAATCCTGGCCCACAGGATTGCTCTGGAACCCACTGGATGGTGGGGAGTTTGGCTTTTGAGTTTGGAAGATGCAAGGCAGTCTGGACGTGTTACCTGAACAGCAAGGGTGGGCACACAGGTTTCAGTCCCAAGGGCCCTGTGTAGAAACCCCAGTTCTGCTGCTGCCTCATTGGGTGACCTGAACCAGTGCCTGGACCTCTCTTTCTTCTGTGTTAGACTCTTCTGTGTTCCTGTGCAAAGCAGAACATCGCTATGGGCTGGAACTGACCTTGATGGCAACTAAGAACAGAGGTCGAGAAAAATGTCCTTGTAATGCAGGTGTCCTCCCACTCCCACCCCAGTCACCCCATCCACCACTCCGCTGCCCGTGTCTACTCCCATGACCTCAAGAGCTCAGGCCACTATTGTCCCACCTTCTGCAACCTTCCTACGAATTTCTCCTTCCTGGATACTTTCTATGCAGGAGTCCTGATGGTGTCGTGGGTTATGGGTTGGACTGCGAACCCCAAGGTCAGCGGTTGGACACCACCAGCTGCTTGCAGGAGAGCGATGAGGCCTACTTCTCCCACAGAAAGAAAGGTCTTGGAAACCCAGAGAAGCGACTCTGTCCGTTAGTTACTTGTCAGAAACAAAAGCTGTGACGTCCTCTTCTACAAGGAAAACATGAAGGTAACTGAAATTTCCCATCTAAGGTTAAGAAGCAAAACCAAAACACTCACTGCTGTGGAGTCAATTCTGAGTCATGGCGCCTCCTTGGTATGACTGTCACAGCCAGGCAGAGTTGAGTCTCTCCTTGGAGAGATCTGTGGTGCTGTTGGAAGCCAGGAAGCTGATTCTAACTCAAGGTGACCTCATGTGACTGAGAACTTCCCTAGAGGGTTGTTTGTTCTACTCTTTGGGAGTAGACTGCCAGGTCAAACACGTATGTCCTACAACATTGGACATGTTCCCTGGCCACTGCCCTGAGTCGCAGGAGGACAGCGTTTATGGAAGGTGCTCTGTAGCTCAGCTTCATGTATGTTCAGATTTATATTCTTCTGTGTCTGGGTCCCAGGAGGGAAGCCACTCTGGGTTCTTCCTTTAAGGTTTCACTCAGATTTGTTCTCAGAAGTGTCCCCAGGCTCCCTCATCCCATAGTCCACACTAAAGGCCATGCCTCGGCACTCCTTAAACTCCTGTGTCAAACCATCTCCACTTCCTCCTAAGGAAAGACATCTTTCAAAGTTTCCCTTTGATCCAATGACCCTTGATCATACAGCCGTTTTTGAGGGGGATTCTTTGGAGGAGGCTGTGGAGATGGTGAGAGAGTGTAAACAGAGCGGACAATTATCCCACCACTTAAACGGCCCACCATCATTTGAAAAGACTAATAGACATGATTAACTGTCTTCCCAGTTTCCCATCCCTCTTTTCTCATTTCAATGATTCTGAAATATTAATGTATACATGCGCTTTCTAGGGACGGGTGTTTCTGAAGCACACATTCTGATTCAGTATATCTGGAGTCAATGTGGTTGTTAGCTGACATCCAGTTGGTTCCAGCTCATAAGGATCTGAAACACTGCAGAACAAACACTTCTGATCCTGTTTTAGCCTCACACTTGTTCTTACATTTGAGCCATGGTGGTAGCCCATCTCATTGAAAGCCTTCCTCTTTTTCAGTGTCCCTCTACTTTACTATGCATGATGTCCTTCTGGGAGTGGTCTCTCCTGACAACATGCCCGAAGTATTTGAGATGAATTTTTGCCATATATTAGGCCAAGTTGAGTAGAGTGGAGGGGGGGGGGGAACAGACACTCATTTAGGTGCAAGAGAGAGCCTTATAAGAAAGAGCAATTGTATATTCAGAAAACATCTCAGTCCAGATCAAGTCCATAAATCCAATATTACCCCATATGTTCAATACTAGCCTGTAAACTCCTCTTCAGACTCATGTACTCATGCACTGATGCCAAATTCAGAAAGATCACAGGCCAGTCGATGGAAAATCATGTGGATCCAGTGGCAGTGGAAGCATCACAGCACTGATGTGGGTCTCCATGTGGCTCCTCCAGCTCTCTCTGAGTGTCTCAACAGCAGGGTTCAGCAAATCTCCTCATGGCTTGTTCACAGAAAGACAATGACCGAGAAAGATAGAAAGTCCCACCTCTTCTGATGGCAGGATCAAAAGGGAGGAAGATCCCAGAATCCTTATAAGAAGGTCATGCCCACAAGGAGGCATCATCATGCTGTGACCTAATTGACAGGCTAGATTCTGCTCCTATACAAGTTGACATGAAATTATGTAACTACCAAACCATCCTTGCCTCTAATGAGCATTCTGACCATACTTCTTCCAAGACAGATTTGCTTGTATCTTTGGCAGTCCATGATACATTCAGTATTCTTCTCCAAATGTGTGGATACCCCTTGAGTCTTTTTTTAAAGTCATCTTATTGGGAGCTCTTACAGATATTATAATAATCCATAATTCAATTAGATCAAGCAAAATTATACAATTGGTGACACCATTGGTTTGAAAAATTGTCTTTCTTCTTGAATTCTTTGTTATCAGCTTCCCCTTATCCCCTCCCTCCCTTACTATCAGTCTCCCCCCCCCCCCCCCGCCTCAATTCCACTCTCTTCCCAAACCCTCAGGGAATCATTACTCTTCTTATTTAATGTCCAAACATGTGAGACAATTTATAATATCATGGCTTGGGTCAAGTACACCTTAGTCCTTAAAGTAATATCTTTGCTTTCCAAAACTTTAAACTGATATTGTGTGACAGATTTGCCTAATGCATATCTGGAGCAGGGCACAATATTCTAAATATCTAACTAGTTCACAGGTAGTGTCAATGCTATCCACAGCTCCTTGAATCACATGTTGATGGTTAAGTTCTAGCTAGGGAAAAAGAAAGTTCACCTTTGCTATAAAGTCCATGTACTGTGGACTAAGAGAAGAGTGAATACACCTCTTTCCTCTGACACAGAGCAATTCAAGTTTATGCCTGATGCTTCCATATTCCTATTTGCTTGACAGATCGCATGATTATCATAAGTGTATCATGAGTAAGACACAGTTTTGGGATCTTAAGCTCCTTGTCATTAGGTAAACCTACTGCACAAGACCTCTTTAGAGGATTGAAAATCAAAGAAGTTACTTTGGCGACTAAGGTATGCCTGACTCAAGCCAATTACTTCATATGCATGGACATGGAATAAAGGAGACTAATGAAGAATTGACTCTTTGAATTGTAGTGCTGGAGAAGACTATTCAAAGTTCCATGGACTGCTAAAAGACAAACAGATCTATCTTGAACAAAGTATGGCCAGGATGCTCCTTCGAGGCAAGGATGGAGAGATTTCATCTCATGTAGTTTGGTCGTATTATCAGGAGAGAGCAGTTCGTGGAGAAGGACATGATGGTTGATAAGGTAGAGGGGCAGCGAGACAGAGGAAGACCTTCCGGAAGATGGACTGAGACCACCGCTGCAACCATGGGCTAAAGCAAAAGAAGTCGTGCGGATGGCACACAATTGGGCAGTGCTTTGCACTGCTGTTCGTAGGGCCCATATGGATCGGAAGTGACTTGATGGCACCGACCAACAACAACATCTTACAACATCCTAAACAACAGTAAACTCGTTTGTGTTAACGTGATCCCAACGCCAATTAACTTGGTGCTATTAGATGACGTCAAGTCGGCTCCCACTCCCAATGACCTCATGCACAGCAGAAGCAAACACTGCGTGGTCATGCACGATCCTCATAAGCATTGTTGCTTCAGCCCAGAGTTGCAGTCACTGTGTCACTCCTTCTTGTGGGGATGCTTCCTCTTTTTCACCACCCTTCAGTTTTTGAGTTGAAGTCTTTCCGTCCTTATTTCTAAGGATCATTTTGACTACACGCTTTCAAAAACTCAAAGAAAACGCATGGCCATGAAGTGGATTCCAACTCCTTTCCAAAAAAAGAAGTCAAACTTATCACCATCAAGATAATTCTGACTTGGGCTGAGCCCCGGTGGCGTAGTGGTTGTGCGCGGGACTGCGGCCCACTGGGACGGAGGTTCAATTCCAGCAGTGGGGCTGGGTCTCCTACTCCCACCACCAGAGAGCAGTGATACCAAAAAAAAAAAAGATAATTCTGACTCACAGCAACCGTCTAGACAGGGTTGAGCTGCCTCTGTGCGTTTCTGAGAATGATGACTGTTTGGGGTCATAGACACTCTCATCACTTTCCTGCCAGTATCCTGTAGGAACATTTAAAAGAATCAGTTGCTTTTTGACATGGAAACTTCCCACCATTGTCCACGAAAGAAGTCTCAACATCAGAAATGGATTCAACATCTCTGTGTTAGTCTGGGCACATTAGAGGGAAAAAAATCCACAGAAACTCATATGTACAAGAAAGAGTTTTATATAAAAGGTAGAGCACATCAGGAAAACATCCCAACCCAGTGCAACCCAAGCCCACAAGTCCAACGTTAGCCCAGGTGTCCAATACCCATCCACACAGTCCTCCTCCATCCCACAAAACACACACACAACGACACTGGCTGCAGTAGGCTGAAGCAGTGAGCAGTAAGCAAGCATCTCAGTGCTAGCAGGACTACTCCAGCACCCAGGGCTGCATGGGGTTAGGTTCATGGAGCGAAAGTGAGCCTTGCCAGCTGAAGCAGGGAACTGGCTAAGGCAGCTGCACTCTGATGCAACCAGCAGAAAGCAAGAGACCCGAGAAATAGACAGGTGAGGCTCACTGAGCCATTTCTTCCTCCACCCTTCAACAAACCCACGTGTGTTTAGCAGCCAGGTTGGCACAATAAACCTTAACTATCTCCAACTCTTTCCAAGAAAGTTTCAGCCCTTTTTGCTATTCTCAACAGCCCCTAAGGTAGGGGTGGGGATGGAGGGAAAGACACAAAACACTTGCACCCTGTTACTAACAAAAAAGGTTGGCAGTTAGAGTGACCCACAAAGAAAAGTCCTGGTGATCTGTTACATCAAGACAACAACCAAAACAAGCCAATGAAGCCATTCCATTCTTACACCTGGGATCACATCCATTCCAGTCAGGAACTGGAATGGACTCCATGGCGGCCAAGGACATAGCAGGAGATCATTCTTACCCATGCCAGAGACCTGGAGGAACATGAGGATATGGATAACTTAGCTGTGGCACATTTGTTTCTCCTTCCACATGCTGGTATGTTACAACTTGGCTTAGTTTATACCAAGTGACACCACCACATGAGGACACAGTGACTAACTCCGACCAGATGCAGTGATTAGAGGGCTATGGAAAGTCACCTGAGACGTTCAGCTTGCATTTTGATTCTAATGGTCAGGATTTGATTCAACAGTCTGGGGAAGGCTGGAAATGCATCACTTATGCGCTGTGCCCAGCTGTCTCAACATCTTGGCACACTCACAAGGCAGGATGAGTTTTGATTCATTACAAGCCTTCCTTGAACCCCCCAGAGTTGCTTCTCTGAGCCAGGATGGAAGATGACGCTGGAGAGAATGGCAGGGAATGAGGGAGCGTGTACACTGTATTTCAATTCTAATCTATTGAGCAACTAGTTCCATGTTCTTGCTTGTAAGACCACACTCCCTGCCTCCCACAGAGGAAGAGAGAGAGGGCTCTTGGCTTGAGTCAAGTATTCAGGGCCAGATTCCTGTCTTGAGGAGTGTATCTTTGGACAAGTCACTTGCTTTCCTGAGCTCTGCACTCACAAGATGCTGAGAACAGAAAAAGAATTTTTAGAAAGGGCCCTTGGAATAAAGCAATTTATTCATGAAGTTGTGTACAACTGGAAACACAGAAGACTCTCCCAGATCACACAGTCTGTTCATTAGAGAGCTTTTTGCAAAAGGAGAACTGTGTGTGTGTGTGTGTGTGTGTACTCCCCACCTGCAAATTCAATTAGTTAGAAGACTTGAGTTCTCATGAACGCATCTTAGCTTTAATGGCTCCAAAGAAACCAAGCCATAAAACTCAAACCCACCCCCATCCTAATGACGACAAGTGACCCTACACAGAATCTCCACGACTATACATCTTTCCAGGAGCAAATACAGTTCCCTTTCTCCCAAGGAGCCCCTGGTGGGTTTAAACCACCGACCTTCCCATTAGCAGCACATTGCATACCCCACTGTGCCACCACAGCTCCATTGTCTGTTCCCCAAAAGGAACCAAACCCACTGCCATTGAGATCACTTCAATACATAGAGCAGAATGAACCTTGGGGTTTTTGAGGCTGTAACTCTTTACAGAGGCAGCCAGCTTCCTCTTGCTCCCTCATAGCAGTTTCTGGGTTTGAACTGCCAACTCCAAAGTCAGAAGCCTCCCACTTAACTTATGGCTCCACAGGGGCCCCATGGACCGTTCTAGTTGACCTTTATGGGCAGAGAAATATCACAGACAGACAATCTCAGATTATCCCTATGCCAAGCACGTCTGCTTGGATTTAATTTTTTTCAAGGGTTTTAGATACAAATAAAAAATATCTATAGGTATAAGAGATTCCCCCCCCCCATCCTTTTTTGCAGTAATGACTGACTTCTTGTTTATAAGCAGTCCTGAAAGTAATAGCTCTGTTTAATTAGTTTCCTGATGACTTTCTCGTTCTTTTTTAATTAAACAATGCCACAGATGAAAACTTTTTGAAGCTAAAGACATTTTAATGGATATGATCTGTCTGCCTAGCTTTTTCTGGGCTGTATTCATGATCTGCAAATCAATGGAACTTGATAAATGCATGGTGGAAAGAGGTGCAGAGAGGAGCAGATTGGTATTTATGACAAGAGATCGGAGATGATCGGAAAGTGAAGTGTTGTGACAGTGGAGATATAAGCCCAGTCTGTGAAATCGCCCAATCTCAGGGTTTCGTGATCCATCCCATTATCAAGCAGGGGAGTGACTCTGAAGTGGGAACCAATCATTTTAAAAGTCTTGAGTGCAGGGTTATGCTGACTCTACAGTTCAATATGTTAATTGACAATAAATCCTGCTTGCCTCTGGAAGGCACTTGACTAGTCATTTTCAAGATGGTCATGATTTTTTATGATGCGGAACTTTTAATTTACAGGGATGATAAAAATAGATTTACTTTCATCCACTTGTATTTGATTTAATTATCTAATCAGCTATAAATCACCTACTATTGAAGAAGTAACTTAACATTGATGATATTTGGCTGCCATATTTTGGAAGGGTGGAAGAGAGGAGGGTGGGTTACCATGAGGGAAAGTTTGGTGTGTGCAGAAATAGAAACTCTTATACAACTTTTTTCCAACTACTAAGAAAGGCCCCCAGAATTGAAACCAAAGAGTTTTGCTCTAACTTCAAAAGCTCTCTTGTTTGCATTTTTCCTGATTACATCAAGAGCAGATCTATCTTGGAGGGATGGGCTAGTGTCCTAGTGGGTTGAAAGAGGAACAATTGTGACTTTTTTTTAGTATTTTTCCAACTCTTCTATGCTGTCACATCACCCCTACTGATAGGCTTGCTGTGAATCTAAAAGAGTTAAGATTGACTATGGAGAATATACCCTCCATTCAGTAGAACCTGCTAGAATAAATGCCTGACTGATAGATAATGGCTATTACTGATTAAAGAAAAAAGATCTGGTTTCCTGGGATAATTGGAAGCTTTGAATGAAGCCTCGGTGTCCAGCAAAAATCCCTACTAAAATATTGTTCTCAGGCTGGGTCAGACATCACTGACACACCCCTTTCCTACTTGCCTCTCCAGGAAACCAGATCTGCAGTAGTTTTTGCAGCCATTTACTAATCATTAGCCACTTGCTTTTATCTGGGGAGTGGGGGTGGGGCATCACTGCCCTCTGGTGGTCGTGGGAGCTACCCAGTCTTGCTCCTGGAGAGCCGCTGCTGGATTTGAACCGCCAAGCCCGTGGGCCGCACTCCCGCACTCAACCACTATGCCACCAGGGCTCAGCCCAGCCACTTGCTTTTAAAAGACAAGTCTCATCCTGTCATTGGGTTGCTTAGTACTCTTCAGGGGGTTCACATTGACACAGTGACAGAGTCTTAACTTTTAGAGGAAAAAAAAAACCTGCCTGACATTCCAGAGTCTAAGACAAAACCTCCCCTACATAATATGTTCCATAATATGAAAGTCTTTCAAAGTCTGCAAAGTTAAGGTTTATTGGGTGGCTAACTGGTTTTCTGACTTGGATAATGGATGAGTAGGTACTGGATGGATGTAGAGAAGGCAGTCCGACAGTTGTGTTTTTTTTTTTTTTTTGGAAGAGTGTTAAGATAGATAAAAGGATGGATAAGTGGGAGGATGGGTAGATGAATGAGTAGGAGGATAGGGCGTGGATAGGTGGAGAGAAAGAAAGTTGGATGGCTGGATTCTTAGAAGGGTGGAAAGGTGGATGGGAAGAGGGGTAGATGGATGGGAGGTGGGTGATAGATGATGGAAGATGGATGATAGGTGGAGGGAGAAAATGTTGAATAGCTGGATGTATGGGAGGACAAACAGGTGGATGGAAGGATGGATGGGTTGGCGGATGATGGATAGAGGGAGGAAGGGGAGACATAAATGGATGTGTATTGGGGAACCTAGTCCCAAACATGGATGGATGGAAGAATGAATGGATAAATAAAGGGTGCAATAAATAGATGGAAGGCTAAATAGTTGATGGGTAAATGAGATGGATGAGTCAAAGGATGAATGGATGGATATTGACGGATAAATAAATTTTCCTCCTGTCCTAGAGACAAAAGATATCCCATTGCTCTTAACCCACTCCTCACCCATCTCTATTGCAGGTTTCTCAGTGTGTCCTCATCATATTTAATGACCAATGGTGGTACTACCCATTGGTGAAGTTCAGCCTGACTCTAATCTGACATCTTGGCTTTGTCGCTAAGTGACCCTAAGATTCTGGACGTGGGCATCATCTTCCCTAACTCTCTCCCTGTGGAAACATGGTATAGAATCTTGAGTTTCTTCCCCACATAGTCTTCAACTGTATTGCCTCATGATTGACGCTGTGGTTGCAAAAGTGCTTGGAAACATACCAAATGTTGGGAGGGTGGCACAGGGCCAGATAGTGTTTTCATTTCATAGTGTATGTAGGATTGAGTCCGAGCTGGCTCCATTGCACCTACCAACAAGGAACCAATACTCACCCTGACTTCTGAATGGGCAGATACCTGTATCCCCTGGCTCACATGCAGAACCAAACTTCTTGAGAGAAACCAGTCAACAGTGCTTCAGCTTCTAGCACAAGATTATCCCATAGGTTGCCTTTGCTGGTGATGTTTGGGACTAATTATTGCCACAATAAAAATACCTTCACTCGCTGCCATTGAGTTGCTTCTGCATACAGTCCAATCATGTGGATGAAACATCCTTCAGTCCATCTTTCCCCTGTGGTGGGCATTTTTCCTTCTTTTTAATGTTTCCTTGCATTTGGTGTCATTTGGAGCTAATGCTGCAAAGACTAGCAAAAGATGCTGAATATAGAAAGGAAGATTAAAATCTCTCATCCGTTTTTTTCGTTCTTTCTTCAAAGGGTGCCTTCTTTACCTGATTACTTCAGACGCATTATGAACTTAATTCTGTTTCTTTTCCCTGGCTCTTCAACTTTCTGATCACCTCGTCTAATCCTTTTAGCCTGAATTCCATCCCTTCTCTAGTTTTAACCTTAAAGAAGGTTTTTTCACAAGAACATGTGATCAGAGGAGTTGGAGCCCAATCAATCTACCACTGACCAGCTGTGAGAACTCAGAGGCCTGACCTTTCTCACCTTCAGTTTTTCTCATCTGCAAACTGAGAAAATGGTGTGATAGCAAATCTTAATGTTGTTATAGCAAATGCTTATTATCACTTTGTACTACTATTTTGTCAGAAATGCCTTAAAAAGTTAGACTCAGGAAAACTTTGGACCAGGTCTAAAAACAGTAAAAGTATCTTTTGTTTGTTTTATTTATTAGTTTGTATGTTTGCTCCAGCTTTGTAGATAATGAGCCGTAGAAATCATTGTGCTGGCAATAGGCTCTCTTTAGGTTATCTAGCTTCATCATGATCAATGGAGGAAGGGTTGAAAGATCTTCTCTTGCTTGGATCCAAGAATGTTCATGGAAGCAGTAAGCAGTAGAACAAATGAAGTATTGCACTGAAAAGTCTGCACAAGACCCTTTTATAAATAAAATCATTTTGTTTGGGACTACTGCAACTTTTATCACAATCCATCCATCCATCCATTGTGTCAAGCACATTTGTACATTTGTTGCCATCATCATTCTCAAAACACTTGTTTCCATTTGAGCCCTGGGTATCAGCTCCCCATTTTTCTCCTTCCTCCCCGCTATCACCTTCCTCATGAGCCCTTGATAATTTTTTATTTTATCATATTTTACACTGCCAGATGTCTCCCTTCACACACTTTCCTGTTGTCCATCCCCCAGGGAGGAGGCTATATCTAACTCCTTATAACTGGTTCCCCCTTTCTTCTCTACCTTCCCTTCACTCTTCTGGGCTGTCTGTCCTGGATTTTCTGTCCTGAAGGGCTATCTGTCCTGGATTTTCTGTGCTTCCAGTTCCTATCTCTACCAGTGCACTGTCTCCAGTCTAGCCAGATTTGTAAGCTAGAATTGGGATCATGATAATGTGGGGGAGGGGCGGGGAAGAGGAAGCATTTTAGAGCTAGAGGAAAGTTGTGTGTCTCATCGATGCTACGCTGCACCCTGACTGGTCATCTCCTCCCTGCAACTGCAAAGGGTGCCTAGAGATGAGCCTTGGGTCCCAATCTGCACTCCCTCTCATTCACAATGATACGGCTTTTGCATTTTGATGCCCGATACCTGATCCCTTGGACACCTCATGGTCACACAGGCTGGTGTGCTTCTTCCATGTGGACTTTGTTGCTTCTGAGCTAGATGGCCGCTTATTTAGCGTCAAGTCTTTAAGATTTCAGACACTATATATTTTGATAGCCTGGCACCATCAGTTTTCTTCACCACACTTGCTTATGCTCACATTCGTCTTCAACAATCATGTCTGGAAGGTGGGCATCATGGAATGTCAGTTTAATAGAACAAAGTGTTCTTGTACAGAGGGAATACTTGAGTGGAAGCCCAATGTCCATCTGCTACCTTAATTCTAATCCTATAAATATACTGGTATGCATATATAGGATCTATTTCCCCATCATCCTAGATAAATATATTTACATATGTGCATGCCTATATTCAGGTCTCTATAAATGTCCTTTGCTTCCTAGTTCTTTTTTTCTATTTCCTTTTACTTTTCTCTTGTTCCAATATCATGCTCAGCCTTCATTTGGGTTTCAGTAATTCCTCAGTTACATTGCCCTTGATTAGTCCCTACAAGACCTCCCACACCCTCCTAGCCACTGGTTTTGAATCACTTGTTGTTCCCTTGTCTCTGGGTTGGTTAACACCACTTTCTCTCCCCCAAGGTCTCCTTTCCCATTTTCCAAAACCATGGTCCCATTGATTTTCCTTCACATTGTTTATCCAGTCTATCTTATCTAGATAGGCCTGCAAAGATGATACTATGCACATAAACACAAGGCAGCATCAAACAAAGTGACACAGAAAAGCAAAACAATACCACTAACAACAAAAACAACAATAAAACCAAACCAAGGACAAAGTAAAAAACAAAAACAAAACAGAGGAGGGGGCCTGTAAATAGTTCAAGGTCTGTTTATTAACCTTTAGGATATTCTTCTGGTCAGGTCTGATGGTGTGCCATACCCTAGCCCCAAAGTCCATTTTTGGTATTCCCTCAGGACTTTCTTGCACTGCTCCCCTTGCTATTCTGTTGCATGCACCGAGTGCTTTGTCCCAGTGTGGTGGGGTCAGCTAGGGTACATATCCCACACTGTATCTCCAGTGCTGTCCCCTGCAGGGCTAAGGGTCGGTGTGGAGTATTGAGACCCATAGAGTGGTCGGCCAGATGATCCTCTCTGTGCATTGGCTGTTCCAAGTGGGGCCATTATCCTCAGGGTTTGGTGGGCGAGGATGTGCCCCACTCCCTGCCTCCCCCTTCATTTGCTTCTCTTTCTTTCTGGGTATGGTACGTCAGTTCCTTCCCCCCACCAGAAGCTCTAGTGTCATTCTCTGTGGCACACACTTCTAGGGTGGGGGTCAGACTGGTTCTGGTTGGGGCAGCCAGTCTTTTCATGGATTCCTCCACGTGTTATGTTGCCCTCTTGGTCTGGCATGTCATAATGGGATCTGTATGCACAATCCAATTCTGTGGAGACACAATCAATGCTCTCCTCCTGGGTGGATTAGTGCCCCATTCCCCCATGCCACCATCTCAGTTTCTCCCCACCCTCCCCACCCTCCTTTATCTCCCTCCTCCTTCCTCTTTTTTCTTTCTTTATACTGAATTCACATGTACCTCCCTGGGTTTGTTTTATCTATGCTTCCCAACTATCTATGCTTTCACCTATGTCTTGTGAGATAAGTGTCTATTCTTCTATTCCTTCTGTGCTGATTATACTTACCTCAGGGAACTCATGTTACAGTTCTCCTTTTGAGATTGGCTTACATTGCTTACATGATTCCTTCAAACTCTTCCCATGAAATGACATGTTTCATGTGACCATCTGTGCTTTTCAGTGCTGCGTCATACTCCATTGTATGTATGTGTCAGAGTTTACGAATCCACTTATCTGTCAATGGAAATTTAGGCTGTTTTCAAGTTTTTGCAATTGAGAATTGTGTTGCAATAAACATTTTTATGTTTTGTTTGTCACCTCCTCTGGGTATATGCACAGTAGAGAAATGGCTGGGTCATAAAGTAGATCAATTTCCATTTTCTTTGAGTATCTTCAGATTGCTTTCCATAGTGGCTGTACATATCTACACAACCAGCAGGAGTGGAGGAGGATTCCTATTTCACCACATCACCTCCACACTTGTTGTTCTCTGATTTCGTGAATTGGGCTAGCGTCAGGGGTGTTAGGTGGCATCTCGTGGTTGTTTTAATTTGCATTTCTTTGATGACTAATGAATAGGAGCACTTTCTCATATGCTTGTTGCCCATATGGGTCTCCTCTCTAGTGAGAGTTCTTTTCAGATTTTTTGCCCACTTCCTCAGGGGGTTGACTGTTTTCCTCTTTTTGCAGGCCATGAGAATGTTGTGGATTTTAGTAATGAGCCCTTTGTCCCATGCATCATTACTAAAAATCCTCTCCCAGTCTGTGGGTTGCTTTTTCACCCTCTTGTGAGACGCACAGGTGTTTTATTCTTATTAAACCCCATTTCTCAGTTTCCAGGTCCCTTGTGTGTGTGTCCGCTTTCCTGTTGCAGTGAGCTTATGTAGACCCTGGGCCAATGATTTTAGGCTAATCCTGGTTTCTTCCTTGATGGTCCTGATGGTTTTAGGTTTTACTTCTAGGTCTATGATCTTGAGTCTATTCTTGTGCATGGGATGAGGTAAATGTCTTGTTTCATTTTTCTACATGTGGATATCCATTGTTTCCAGCACCACTTGCTTAAAAGGACATCCACTCCCCACTTGGTGGTTTTGGGACCCTTGTCAAAGATAAGTTTTCTGCATGCTGATGGTTTATTCCTGGGATTTCTATTCTTTTCCACTGGTCTGAGTATCTCTTATTGTACCAATACCACACTGTTTGAACCACTGTGGCTGTGTAATAGGTATTACAGTACCTATTAAAGTACTTACCAATAAGGTGAATCTGCCAACTTTGACCCTCGTCTTGAGGAGCTCTCTGCTAATTCTGGGCTTTTCCCCACTTCATATGAAATTGGTGATCAGTTTTTTCAGTTCTTTAAAGAAGGTTGTTGGTATTTTAATCAGAATAGCATTGAATTTATAAAGTGCTTTGGGTAAGACTGTCATCTTTACTATATTGAACCTTCCAGTCCACCAGCATGGGATAGTCTTCCATTTGTGGAGGTCACTATTGGCCTTCTGTAGCAGAGTCTTATGGTTGTCCTTGTAAAAGTCTTTAGGTTTTTTGTTGTTAAATATATTCCTAGGTATTTCTGTTTGTTCTTGGCTTCTGTGAAGGATACTGCCTTCTTGATCTCCTCTTCCATGGTCCTGTCCTATATATATATATATATATATATATATATATATATATATATATATATCAAACCTACCAACTTCTGTTTGTTGAGCTTATATCCTGCCACTCTTCCATATTCCTCTATCATTGCAAATACCCCTATTGTGGAGTTTGGGGAGTTTTCAAAGTACAGGATCATGTCACACAAGACCTTTTTAAAGTGTTGAGGAGCAAGGATATTACTCTCAAGACTAAGGTGGGCCTGGCCCAAGCCATGATATCTTCCATGGCTTCATATGCTTGTGAATGTTTGGATCTTGAATGAGGAAAACTGCAGAAAAAGAATGGACATAATTGAATCATGATACTGGAAGTACAGTCAGAATAGTGTGCTCCTTAGAAGCATGGTGGCCCGATGTTGCCTCATGTACTGTGACCATGGTATCAGGAGAGAGATATTGCTGGTAAAGGGCATCGTGCTTGGTAAAGTAGAAGGTCAGTGAAAAAGAGGAAGACCCTCAAGGAAATGGATTGATACAGTGGCTGCCACATGGGATGAAGCATTGTGACAATGGTGCAGGGCCATGGGTGCTTTTGTCTGTGGTGTGCAGGGTCATTTTGTGAAAGCACTGATTGAAGGAACCTACCAGCACAGAGAGCAGCCATCTGAGTCGGAGCCAACTTCATGGTGCTCCCAATCACATCAGCATGATCAGAGAAAGGTTCGCTAACAGCTTGAACTCTCAGGTCACACACACACACACACACACACACACACACACACTTGCTGAAATCGAGGAGGACTTGAAACACTTACTGATGATAATCAAAACCTTTCAGTATGTATTATAACTCAGAATTATATATATGTACATATATATTAAGGATAGATAGATCTCCTTATGGCTTGGTTGATAAACAATATCACTGACAGAAACAGCCCTCAAGACAGCAAATAACATGCTAAATTGTGCAAATCTCTTGCAAAAATTTCTGTAAAGTACTGGAAGGCAAACATGTCCCTTTGAAAAAGGGGGTGCCCCCACCCCAGTCAAGGTATTTTCAATTACTTCATAAGAATGGAAAAGCTCAACAGTGAATAAGAAGAGCCTCAGAAGAATTGATGTGATTTTATTATAGTGTTGGTGAAAAATACTGAGCACACCACTGACTGACAGAAGAACATATAGATCTGTCTGGGGAGAAGGACAACCAGAATACTCGCTAAAAGCAAGGACGGTAAGACTTTGCTCCCATACTTTGGACATGTTATCAGGACAGACTGTCCCTGGAGAAGGACGTTATCCTCAGTAAACAAGGGGTCATTGTAGATAAAAAAGATCATTGTAGAATGGTTTGACGTAATGGCTGTGACAATAAACTCAAACATCAGAACAATAGGGAGAATGGTGCAGGGCTGGGTGGTGTTTCACTCTGCATGTCGTGTCACTATGAGTTGGGACCAACTTGATGGCACCTAAAAACTTTGCCACCTAACTAATGAGGGCATAGGTGGTTCATTCCCACCTTCTGTGCAAGTGACACAGGTTCTAATCCTGACCAATGCACTTCAGACACAGTCACCTCTGGGTCTGTCAATGAAGGCTCCAGCTGATCATGCTGAACAGGTTTCAGAAGAACTTCTCGACTAGAAAGAAAGACCTGATGTTCTACTTCTGAAAGTCAGTCTGTGAAAACCCGATGGATTGCAGCAATTCAATCTTGTTGTGCATGAGTTCTGCATGAGTTGGGGCCAGGTTGTCAGCAGCTAACAGCAAAGCAATGCCAACCTAACAATAATACCTGTGCCCTGCAAATTCCCCCACGGTGATACATAAATTTCACACAGTAATGCTTTTCTCTATGAGTGACCGACTCCTGCCTAATGGGTATTTTGCATTATTTCATAAGCATGGTGATTCACTGAGATGGCGTTGGCACTTTTTCTATGGTACATAATGCTGTGATCAATAACTTTGAGCATACAACATTTTCTTCACATTAAGATGATTTCTTGAGGATGGATTCCTGTGTCCAGGATGACATCAGACAATATACACACGGTGAATTCGATTCCTCATGAAATTATTATTTTTCAAAAACATACCATCCCCACCCCTACAAGTAGTGGTTCTTAAGTTTGGTAATATGACACTAAAGGAAAGATGAGAGAATGAGTAAAAGAAACACACTCTACTGGAACAATAAGAGGAGCCTCATGTCCTGGGAAACATGTTATTACGAGTACATTTACTTTTACTTGATGTGAAGTCAGACTCTGCCAGTGTCTCAAATCACCTAACAGAGATTGTTTTCCATCAGAAGACCGCAAGGTTTATAAATAGCAGTGCATAGACAAAAACCTGGAAATTGACCTAGTACAGAATCTTAAGATGAGGCAAACAAATAAAACAAAATGATGTTTGCTTTACTAAGAGTTTCACAGATTGGGTGAAAATGTAATACATCTTGATCAACTTCAGCATAATTTTATCTTTCAACCTGAGTTTCACAAATGGAAGCTGAACATTTGATTGCTTCAAATGATATTCTTCAGTTGAACTTTTTAGTTCATGAAAATGTTTGCTTGCTATTGCTGTTAAGGATAGTGATTTTCCTATACTCTTATTAAGGAACTTGGTATCAATTAGGGTGCCAAAGTGTGGCATGGTCTAAGTTTACCACCATAATCCCTGCACATACACAGTACACACACTCACATTTGTACACAAATGGTCACAGACATATGTGCATACACATGAGCATGCACACATACTCCCTCACACACGCCCACTGTGCGCACACAATTGCATAAGTAAAAATAAATACATACATATGCACATACATGCATATTCAAACACAAGACATGCATGCACATACCTTACACACATACACATATGAAAATAGAAATAAACATGCATGTGCACACACAGAACACACATGCTCACATGCGTGCAGATGCACACACAGAGAACCATGTATGTGTGCATAGTCTCACCAGGCACAGACAAACACACTTTCAGATATACATACTCAGACACATGCATGCACAAAGAAAGATGTAAACACATGCTTATCTATGTGCTATCACACATGTAAATGTATGTACATGCATACACTCACTTTCATGCATGTATACACCTATGATGTGCACACATGCTCAGTCACACAAACACATGCACGTACACACACATACTCACAAAGACAGACATGCATACACACAGAGATTTGCACAAGTAGTCACATTATTCACATGCATCCAGACAGACATATGTAAACGTGTATGCATGCACACACACATAGGCACAGGTATACACATACACTTAATTACACAATCACACATGCTAACGCACACATGTATGTAGAGACATATGTGTAAGCTTTCACATGCACATTCATACACATGCATCTACACACAGGCCCAGGTACATGCACACACATACTTGCACACAGATGCACTCATGTGCAAACATGCACAAGATTCCTAGCCAGTCAGTTCTGTCCTAGCTCAGGTCCCCTTTGCAAAGGAGTAGTTAAGGGGTGCTGGCTTCCCTGAAACAGAGGAAGGCCTGGTTGGGGAGGGTGGGGTGTGTTCGAGGTATACATGTGTTCCTCAGATCCAGCCCTCTGGCCATTTCTGCACTCCTAGTAGTTTCCTGACTTTGCACTGTTTAGAACTACAGCCCATTCGAAAACTGCAGACTCGCTAATTTCTCTAGCTGCATCCTCCCCTCTTGGAATGGATGGCGTGTTGACTGAGTCATAATAGTAACTTCCTCATGAACAGCTGATGTTGTGAAATTAACAAAGACGAGAACTCCCCACCAGTTGAAGCCAAGAAATGAATTATAAAAATGTACTTCAGTCACAATACCAGAGAGAATCCGGTTATGAGTTCACAACAGATGGGAAAATACTACCCATTCCAGTTTTACATAAACGTCTATAATGCTTGTTCTGATCATAAGTTTTTATTTCTTCCAGGGCCTCATTATGGCTCTAGCAAGATTCGCCATTAAAACAATAATAATAAAAAGCTTGAGTTGGATGGGCACGCTTTCTCTTTCTTTTTCCCCCTCTCTCTTTGTGAAGTTCAAAAAAAGCAAATACGATTTCAGGTAAAAGGTAAGTGTATCTTCTCATTGCTCACTTGCTTGTTTTTGGCAAAGCTGGTGATCAGGGTAAGCCGTGTGTTGTCGCTGTTGTCGGGTGCTGTAGAGGCGATTTCTATTCATAGCCGTTCCATGTGACAGAATAGAACTGTCCCACTTAGGTTCTCTAGGCTGTCAGCTTCATGTAAGCCAGGTCTTGTTCCCCTGGAAACAGTGGGTAGGTTTGAAATCCCAACTTTGTACCTAGCAGTGGAGTTCTTAACCCTCTATGCCACCAAGGGCCCCTTCCTAAGCCCTTCAGTGAGAGACGGTGTTCATTTCATAGGCCTCTATGCTCTGAAAGGGAAGTGTTGGTGTGGTAGTTAAATAATCTGTTGTGAGTTTGAGAGGATTTTGAGTGAATGGGTGGAGTCTAGACTGTCAATCATTGTATAGCAAATGAGGCCTCTGTGTGGGCATGGCCTTCCCCTGAGGATTCTGGGAATTTCAGTATTCCTCCTTGGAGGTAGGAGATTCTCTCTCTCTCTCTCTCTTTCTCTCTCTTTCTCTCTCCTCACTCCCTTGGAAACTCTCTACTGACAAGATCCCCTCCTTTCAAGACATCCCAGAGGAGAAGCCACAGGATCTACCCTGGTGCAGCTCTGGGAGCTGAAGCCGCATGAAGTTCCCTGCCAGTGCTGAGATGCTTACAATGCCCCTGGATCCACCCACTGGTCTGTGATCCTCCTGAACTCAGCATCATTGCATGTGTTACATGAGTCTGAAGAGGATTATATAGATTGGTATCAGACGTATGAGCTGATATTGGACTTATGGACTTGATCTGGACTGGGTTGGGATGTTTTCCCAATATTCAATTGCTCTTACATAAAGAGTTCTTTTGTACACACATTTGAGTGTCCATCACTTTGTTTCTCTGGTCTATCTGGACTAACACAGTTGGTTTAGGGAGCCTCTGCTCTTCCTTTCCTTTCTCATCACCCTGAGACCTGCTCCCAGTAACCTCACTGGGTCAACATCTTTTCGTGGTTGTTGTTGTGGTTTGAAACTATCTTGTGGGTCTGTGTTAATCCAGGTAGACTAGAGAAACAAATTCACAGACACACATATGGATATAAGGGTAAGGTTTATATACAAGAGGAATGAAACATTGAGAAAGCAGCCCACCCCAGTCCAGTTCAAAGTCTTAAGTCCGATATTAGCCCATATGCCTGATACCAGTCTATAAAGTCTCCTTCTGACTTACAAAGTCACAGGCCAGTGGGTGCAGAGTCCTGGCGGTGGCAGGGGTCTCCCCATGGCTCCTCACTTCCAGGACTCAGGGTCCATCAACAGCATCCAGTGGTGGTAGAAGCAACTCATCATTGGCAAGGGTCTCCACATGGCTTCTCCAGCTTCAGAGATCTGATTCCATCAGGGTAAGGCCATGTGGTTTCTCCTCCGGCTCTTCCAGCTCAAAAGATGCTGCCATCTTGTCTTGTCCGTGGTACATCATCTTGGAGGCCGACTCCCAACGACTGGGAGATAGCCTCTCATCTCCACGAGGGAAATATTGTGAGATTTCCCAGAAGTCCCAGGAGAAATCCATGCCCACACAGAGGCCTCGTTGGCTACTCAATGGCTAACTCCAGATTAACAGGATAGACTCCACCCCTAGACTTCCAATCATGAAATTGACATCAAGCACATGACTGCCACAGGCTCACAACAGAATTTAATTCCATTTCAAGGTTACTTTCCTTGGTTAGAGAGCCACACAGAGCAGTGTTAGGGTCTACAGAAATCAGGTATCTGGAGAATTTTTTAAGACTGTGACCCTTTTTTATATTTTTTTAAAAATTAATTATATTCCTTTTTATTATTCTTGTTGCCCCCATTCCTCAGTGGCGTATACCACATACAAAGACCAATGTACTCTATGTAGTTTCACGCCCGTTCATCAGAGCAGGGACAGCATCCACGTCCATACCAGCCATACCCCACCCCGGTGTATGGCTCTTCCCTCCTCTCCTTCCCCTCCTCCCCCTTCTCCTGCTGCTTCCTGCTGCTCCGACTGCCCTCTTCCTTAGCAGTTTGGTCACATGAATGTTTGTCTATTGCCACCCACCCTTCCTGTCCCTCCCCCCTCTACTGGCACTGGTAAAAAGTCTTTTCTTGTGTTGCGAAAACAAATTTGCTTTTCTTATAATAATGGTGTTGTGAAATATCTGTCTTAATGGCACTGACTAACTTTGCTGAACATTGGCCTCCAATTTTACGCATGTCATGACGTGTTGGATAGACTTGCCATTGGTTTTCACTGATGCATATTACTCGTGTGTTTGTGTGTGTGTGTGTGTGTGTGTGTGTACCAGAGTATGTCTATCCACCGATGGGGCTTCTGAGTGTTTCCATCTTTTCTCTATTCTACAAATCGCTGTGATAAACATGGTTACACATATGTCGGTTTGTGTTTTGCTCTTGATTTCTTTAGCGTATTTACCAAGTACAAAGCCTTCAGGATCACAGGGTATTTATATTTTCATTTGTTTAAGGAAGTGCCATACCGTTTTTCATAGAAGATGAATATCTGAAGTGTTCCAACAAATCCTTGATGTGAAGGCTGTCAATCTTATATCGGGTTCTTCCATCTCCTTTTGCATTGCCTACCGATTCCAGTAGCTGTCAGTAGACTACCCAGGGTGGATTTATTCAACCAATTTTGGGGCCACTACATCCACCAGCCTGTGCCCCCTGCTGCCTCTGCTCCGTCATCTTGCTTCCTGTTCATTAGCTTCGGAGAATCAGGAGAAGCTTGACTTGGATCACACTGGACTTACCCGTCTCTACAACTTTGTAAGCCATTTCTTGGTATAGATTTATTACTCTCTGTCACACCTGCAAGCACCTCTGGATTTGCTTCTTGAGGGAACACAACCTATAGCACAAAAGGCCACACTAGAGGGTCCGTCATCCAACTTCCTCGGTGATGCTCATGGACGGAGGGTACAAATCTGAAATTTAAGACAGTTGGTTCTTCAGAGAGAGCACCTCTGACCAGAGAGGAGCAGGTGGAGGGAGGGACTGACCTGATAGATCATCACTCCTTTCTCCTTTAGGGAGTCTGTTCCTGGATGCACTTTCTACTTACAACACTGCCAGAGCAAGCCCATGTTTGCTGAGTTCCATCACTCTGAGCAGACCGTAAGTGTCTCTTTGCAGCATATGGTGAAGTCCTGCCTGATATGGACACATAAACCATAGATAGCATTACTCATATATTTCTTGGCTTCACCACCACATTTCCCTCCCACTCATTGCCTGGAACTTTCAAACTCTCGAATGAAGTACCAGCGCTTTAGCCCTTGCCTCTTTTCAGATATGACCCATCTGCCTTGGGTGGAATATTTATGAGTCAGGGAATCCCCTCCCGTAGGTATCTTCCCAAGGGACGTTAAACCAGTGACACAAGCATACATTTAGCATATATCAGTTTGCAGCACGATCCACAGTAACCAGAGGTGGAAACAACGCATGTGCCCATCAGTAGCTCAACGATGAAAGGTGGTGTCTACATCATAGTGTTGCTGTTAGGTGCAGCTGAGCCTGCTGTGGCTCCAGCACACCAGTGGATAACAGAACGAAATATTGCTCTGCCCCGTACCTTTGTTACAATTGTTCTTCTATCTGAACCCACTGCTGCAGTCACTGTGCCAATCCATCTTCTCAAGGATCTTCCCCTCTTTCACTGCCCCTCTCCTTTACCAAATATGACCAGGGACTGGTCTCTCCTGATTGCATGCCCAAAGTATGTGACACAAAGTCCTGCCATCCTGGCTGGACTTCTTCACAGACAGACGTGCTTGTTCTTCTGGCCGTCCATGGTCCTTTCTGTATTCTTCACCGGCACTGTCTTCCACATGCACCAGCTATCCTTTGGTCTTCCTTGGTCCACGTCCAACTTTCACATGCACATGAGGTGATGGAGAACTGTGACTTCTACTCAGTCAGCAAGAAAATGAAGTCAACGTACAGGCTACAACACCACTGACCCTGGGAAAGATTAGAAGGAGTGCAGGAAAGACAAACGTTCTATGCTTCCACTTCTATTAAATATCTAAAATAGGAAAACATGCACAGATTCAAGTTTCACCATGGTTACTGGGGTGGAAGGAGGGAGAAGAGGGGAGTTGTTTTTTAGAAAAATGGATTCTGTTCATGGGGTTAGAAAACTTGACAACAGATACTGGTGATTGTTGACCTCATGGTCATTTTAGTAGGAGAGTGAGTGGTGCATACAAAAAAGGTTGACTTCGCAAGGGCTGCATTGCTGTGTTCACCAAAATGAACTAAAGTTATAGGATCTGTCTCCCTTTAGAAGATTTAAGCTAAGGGAGAATTTTGGAGAAAATGAAATCTTTCTGGAAAGATTAAAACATGTAACATTTAATTGGCTCCCCCCACCCCCCCAAAAAAGGAGTGAGATTGAGCTTACACTGATTTATAAGCCCAGTAGGATTTAGAAAACACACACTATTCAATAACCTCCCAAATCATCTTTCAGATTTATATTTCTTATAAATATCACTCTACTTAAGTCTTGGACCAAGAAAGAAGATAAAGGCTTTTCCACCTGCAGGGGGTTTTGTATTTTGCCTGATGTCTTAGTTAATTAGTGCTGCTATAACAGAAATATCATAAGTGGATGCCTTAAAAATTAGACCTTTGTTCTCTCACAGTTTCAGAAGCTAAAGTCTGAGATTAGAGGGCCAGATGTAGGGGAAAGCTTTCTTTTACTGCTGACTCTGGGGAACAGTCCTTGTCTCTTGTCTGCACTGATCCATGTGTCTTGTCATCAATCCATTTCTGAGTGTAGGAGGGTCTCAGTGCAGGCTCCCTGGGTCCTGAGGATCCATTCCACTCCCAGGTTTTCCCTCTCTCTCTTGACTCACTTGTCGCTCCTCTTATTTCACTAAGAGTGAGCCCCAGTAGTGTAGTGAGTACTTTGAGGGATGTGATCTACAAGGTCAGCAGTTCAAAACTGTCCGGAGCCTCCTTTGGAGAAAGATAAACAGTTACAGTCTCAGAAACTCACAGGGACAGTTCTACTCTGTCCCACACGGTCACTAAGAGTCAGGATTGACTCTGTGGCTGTGAGTGAGAAGAGACAAGAAGGGCCCTGGTGGCTAGCGTAGTGGGTTGTACATGGTGGTGGGACTCAAAGCACTGAACAACTGGCTCACTGGTCTAATGACCATTTTAAGTATCAAAAAATGATATATAGACAAATGTAATTTATAATATCATAGAGTAATGCTTAAATAAGTACAACAAAAGAGGTGTACAAAATTAGACTCTAAGAAAGAGTTTGAACACATCAATGAAGGAATATTAAATAATCCCTATTGTTAGGCATCATCAAGTCAGTTCTGACCCAGAGCAGCAAAAAAAGAGCAAAGCCTCCAATTAGATGGATTGGCACTGTGGCTTCAACAATAAGCAGAGAAATGGTCCTGTGCACAGCAGAAGGAAGCACTGCACAGTCCCGAACCATACTCCAAGTGTGCCTTCTTTACCAAGTATGATGTCCTTCTCCAGGGACTGATCTCTCCTGATAACTTTTCTGATGTATGTAAGATGACATCTTGCCATTCTTGCCTCTAAAGAGCAACTGATTGCCCCCCCAAAAGAAAACCCCAGTAAAACTGTTATTTAAGATATTTCCATATTGCTTCTTGATTGACATTCTCACTTACAATTGTCTTCTCTTTTATCCAAGTATCATCAGCTGTGTGATTTATCCTTCACTATCCTTCATTAGAAATAGAAGAACCCTATTCCTTTAGAGGTAGGCCAATTAGTTATCAACAATTCGTCATTGACTTTGTTATATTAGAAAGTTAGGTGACTTCTCTTCTCTGGACATATTACGTTCATCTTTAAAACGCCCTATCCTCTGCAGCTGAAATTAGAGCAATTGTTCAAACAGTACAGTTAGCTCTTTGAACACTTCCAGGCATTGTGTAATTCACTCACACTGTCACCCTGTGATTGTTTGGCACTTTTACTCTTAATGCTCTGTCTGTTTACTGACAACACAAACACAAGGGATTAAATCGTATTTCCTCCAAAGCATAACGAGTTTTGTGAGATGAATAAGTAAATATTGCAAGCATAGTCCTAATTCTCATACCTCTGAAAGAAATGAACATTATTACAGGCATTTAGAGTACTCTATTGTGCAAATGAATGTTACAAATGAGTCTGGGGTGTAAATTTGTGATTTCCAATTTGGGCAGCTCCCACACTGGCAAACTTAGAGAGAACTCTCGACTCCAAGTTCCATTTTAATACCGTGTTCACCAAGCCCAACAAAAATGAGATATGAGTTCTTCCAAACCAGTGGGAACCGACTGATCCCGTTACACATTGCCCTGTTAATTGCGAGGATAGGTCTAAACCACCAGGTGCTCCAGGGGAGAAAGATGAGGCTGTCTGCTCCCCGAAAGATTGCAGCACCAGAATGGACAAGGTAGCTCTGCTCTGTCCTATGGGGTCATTATGAGTCAGAATTCAGTTATGATGGTGAGTTTAAAATTTCTAGTTTTAAAGGTTAAAGGCATTAGAGGTTGTTCCCTTACTTGGGGATCAGGGCTGTGACAGCACTAGGAGGGTGGCATTCCCCCTAATCCTCTTACTGGATTATCCTGTCAGATCCCATCAAGGAGGATGATCTCATCCTGACTCAGCCGTGGAGAATCATGGCCCAGTCAAGTGGGCACCTCAGTGGGGCAGAGAGGACCCAATTCAGTCTATGACACTGGCCACACGCTCTCTGGCTTCCCTATTGCCTGAGGCATGGGTCAGGTAAGTCTCCATGATCCATCCTTCTTTATCTGTTCTGTCACCTACCATTCCTCCCAGCCATTCCACATCTACACTGGATTTAATCATTTTTTACAATGGCCATGCAGAACTCACAGATAATTCTCCTGGTGAGGTGGTTTATTAGGGATGGTAATAGGTTACTAGGTTAATAGTTTAATAGGCTACTACATGCCAGGATTGGCATATTACTAACCACTGGTTAATAAAGATCCAGTCACTGGTTCCTCAGCCAGCAGCCAAGTCTCTCTCTGGGCCTCAACCTCTCAACCACAAGACTCTGTGGTTTTTGCCCTTTTGGGCCAGGAAGCCAGCTTGCTGGTCACGCTGTCCCATAATCTAAGATGAGAAGAAGGTGCCTCATGGTCTTATCAATGCTCCTCTGAGTCCCTCAGCCACAGTCTGGAAGACACCACCATTTCAGACAAGGATTTTTGACATGCTCTTCCAAAGTCCCTGGGGTCTCTCTCTCTCTCTCTGCTGCTTCAAAGATGACTTATCAAGGGCAGGAATAAAAACTGACCAACCACCTCTATTAATATTATACATGTCCCACTTGCATAGCCCCTCCCCGCACCCCATCATTTTGTGGGAGGGAGAAAGATGGGGCTTTCAATTCTCACAGAGTCACCGTCTTGGAAACCCCCAGGGCGGTTCTTCTCTGCTACAGAGTCACTGTAAGCCAGAACTGACACTGTGGCAGAGAATGAGGCAGAGACATATGTAGAAGAGCCATAATAGGAAATTTCATTCCACCACACCTCTCTCGTGATGTCTTCTACGATTGCTCCATTCCTGAGCAGCTCCTCCTGTTTGCTCGGGAATTAGCTCCTATGCATTTCCTTGACACTTCCCACACTTGACTGTGATTGTGTGGCTTTCTCTCTCTCTCTCTCTCTCTATCTCTCTCTCTCTCTCTCTCTCTCTCTCTCTCTCTCTCTCTCTCTCTCCTACTAAATTCAGATGCGTTTTTGTCATCCAGATGAGAGGGGCAGAGGCCCATACATACCAGGGGCACTAAATGGAGGGCCTTTTTTATAGAGTTGCCTCTTGGAATTGTATCTAAGAACAATTCCAAGCTCAGAAATGATGTCCTGCTCCTGTTACATTTTTCCCTCCTAACTAAGCTGCTTACTCTGCCCAGCCCAACCTGTCCCTCAAAGCAGCACTTTATTTGTGAGTGTGCTTTAAAAAAGGATGAGGGGAGGATATTGGCATTATTTTAGAGAGACTTTTCCAAAGAACCATAACAAGTCCCTTTGAATCTTTTATTTAGTATTAACTCGATATTTTATCATAAGTGAGCAGGGAGTTTCTGGTCGACTGGCTTTTATTGCTTTTCCTGAATGTATTTCAACCTTTCCCATAGTTCAAGTCCATATAATCCCCCAATCCTCTTTTTATTATTATTATTATTCACATTTTAACTCCTTCTCTGGTTCCTTCCTACTTCCTCCAGCTAAGGCCTCGTAGAATTCATGGTGGAATGGTCCTCTTCAATCAGGATCGACTCTGAGGTCCTGGTAAATGTTGCCTTATAGATAGATAGGACAGCAAGACCAGGAGGACCACTGGTTTTGGAACTGCAGTCTTCCTGTGAAGGGAGATAGTGACACATCATGGTGGAATGCAGCTCGTGCCACTGAGCTAGTCACCCTACAAAAAGATGGCCACCGCATCTTAACGGCCTTCAATGATTAAAAAAGCTGTTGTCAAAAGACTACGAATGCTTCAGCCTGCTTTTCTCTGTGAGTTGAAAATGTTTGTTCTCAGCCATCCTGTTTTTCTTGCTCCTCGGTGTTATAAGGTTGCCTCTGTCAGGCAACCTTAATTCTCTATACAGCGGTTCTCAACCTGTGAGCCACGACACCTTTGGAGGTCAAATGACCCTTTCACAGCGGTTGTCTGATTAATAACAGTAGCAAAATGACAGTTATGAAGTAGCAACAAAAATAATTTTAAGGATTGGGGTCACCACAACATGAGGAACTGTATTCAAGGGCCAGGACATTAGGAAGGTTGAGAACCACTATACGATCAGGTTTACATCTGTAGGAGCCTTTGTCTCTGGTACTGCTATCAGGAAACAACTGTTCTTTATCGTTATATTTTGGGTTATTATTGGGAACATATCCCACAGAGTCTTTCTGAATGCAGCCACTTTGGCCTGCGCAGCTCAGGGACATGGGTGGCCTGCTCTGAGCTGGGCAGTCATGCCCACCACTTCCTTTCCGAGTTGTTTCCACACACTGACATGAATGCATTACCCTTCAGGCTCCGGTATCATCTTCTCAGGGACTTTTCTCATGTAGCCCCAGTAAAGACATTTTTTTAAAAGAATTAATGTGTAATGCAGAAGACAAGTCTTTTCTCCAAGCAAAGCTGCACTGGTGCTTGTTTTAAAGAAAACTGACTATTTGCTTTTAAGGTGAGGAAATTATCTTGGGGCAACAGTTTCAGGAGTTCATTCAGCCTCCTTGCCCCCTGGAAGTCTGTGAATTTGACATTCTGTTCCACGCTGCCCCCATTTGGGTCTGAAACTCTCTAGAAAAATTCATGAGAATACACATGAATGGCAGCTGAGCACCATCTAGTTCTGTTGGTCTCATGGCAAAGGAAACAAATTTTCATGGAGGCTATTAACTGCACTTTCTACCTCCTCGGCTCTGCTTCCAACTCTCCTCCTTTTTTTTTCCAGGCAAATAGGGACCAGTTTTCTTAAGATGGACATTCATAGCTTTCAGGACACCAGGAACTGTGCAGCAAATTTGAAGGTAAAGCAAAAGCACTAAACACATCATTAGGTCAATAGACTGAGATGTTCTATGAAAGCCATGCCTCTAAGTCTCTGGCCCTAGCAATCAGTCTCAGAAGGTTCTGGGTTTTACATCAGCTGCCTCAGCAGCTAGCCCTTTTCAGCTCCCATCAAGGGACACAGCACATTTTGTACAATGACGTCCCGGTTGGTTTTCTTATCATTATTTTCAGCGCCTTTTCTTCCAACCACTCATGTCAGCTACACACTTCCTCGCCAGCCTCATCTCTTCTTACAAAGTCTATGCTTTAACCACGGACTCATTCCCTCACCCTGATCCCATGTCTCTATATGCTGTTTTTTTCTGAATACAGCAACCTTCCTCCACCAGACTAGCTCCCCTGTCAATATATAGTGCGACACCTCATTCCTCTGCAGAAGATGGAGAAGAAACAGCATCAGAAGGTGAGTGGGCATGAGCTGCAGGAGAAGAGGTGGCAGGATGATAGGAAGACACTGGAAACTGGATTGAAGATGAACAAGATAGGCAGGTAGATCCATCTGTACAGCTCCTGAGCTCAAGGTAAGAACCTAGGCTTTTTTGGCAGTAGAGATAAGCTTGGGGAGATCTATAAAACAAGAGACTAGAAATGAGCATTTTCTGTGTGTCTAATCTATACTAAGTTCTTTGACTACATTTGTTCACTTAGTCACCACACAACAAAAAGCAAGGGTATGTTATTATCTGCATCTCTCAGGAAAGGTCGCCAAAGCTATAAATAATATCAGAAAATCAGAGCCATCACTCAATTATTAGTGTGTCGGATATAAAGGGCAATCTTTTTGGTCTGCCAAGTGATCACTTTGAAGGCAGGGTTCTGGGCCCCTTGGTTGACCATTCCTGGTCTCATGGGGCCTCTGCCCTGCAAGAGTCAGTCCCATGAGAGCACCCATGAGAGAAAGAACTTAGAACACACAAAGCTCAAATTTCCACTGACAGGCACTAACAGCAACGTTTGGTTAAGCAAACTACCTCTCTCACCCCTGTTTTCACCAAAGCTTCTTTGTCTTCAACTAATCGTATTATGTCAAATCCAAAACCACCTTCTAGCAAGTTTCCATTACCAAGACAAGAGATCTAAGCATAATACTTTCGATATATTGTCAGGAGAGATCTAACCCTGAAGAAGGGCAGCGTGTTTGGTAAAGTAGAGGGGCAGTAAGAAAAAAGGAAGGCCCTCAAAGAGGTGGTTTGACACGGTGACTGCCACAATGGACTCAGATTTAAGCACAATGGTGACGATGGCGCAGGACCAGCCACACATTCACTCATGTTTCACTCATGCATGAGGTAGCTGTGAATCAGAGTCCACAAGATGGTCCCAAACAACAACAAGAAGTATCAACCTAGGAGTTCTCTAAGTCTTTCCTGCATTTGCCACTTGCTTCTCCCGACAACGGGCAGTGGAACATTCTTCGGCAGAAGATTCCCACCTCCCTCGTGAGACTTAATTGTGGACTAACCTTGTTGAGCCTCTTCTGTCATCATTGCTGGTTCCCTTTATGATCCCCACTGGATCTTAAGACTCATTGGCAGACTCGGCCAAGTTAAAAGATTCCAAAGGGAACCACTGGAGTTTTATGGAAACCTTTTTCCATGTGCTGAATAACCTTGTAGAGAATTTTTCGTTGTTGACTTCCTGACTCATCCTTCCACCTTGCCAAGTGATCCCTAGGGTGGGAGTTAGTGTTCGCCAGTGTCAACTGTAGCCTGAGGAGCTTGAATCACTGTTGACAAAAGGATTCCTATCATGACTGATTCAGTTGACCTGGAGTTTATGGCTGGCTTTGCTATTTCCTCTCACTTAGGATGGCCAAGTTTGAAGCTGATACCTCAACCCCTACCACCTGCACACCTTCTGCACACTCAGATATAGACATTCTTAAATGGTACCCTTTACTCACTTTCTTTTTGAGCTCAAGATATTGAAACATAGCTCCCAGGTCTATCTCTCAAATCCTTCATCATCCTTTAAGCTCCTCTTGATTGCTCAGTGAATCATTGCAGTTTAAGGACACTTTGCTTTAAAAACAGAATGATAAATACAATGGTAGGTTTAAAGACTTTGCCAAGCTTTTTGCTCTTCTACAGGTAAGGAAGTCAGAGGAGGGCATTGAAAGTATGAATCTTCACGCACGTATGCATGACCTTAGAACCTGTGGGGGAAAGGGCATTGGGCCATAAACCCTGCAATTTCCATCAGAAGAATCAGAGTCAGGAGAGAGCATAGGAAGGTTGCAAGAAACCCAAGGAATAAGTGAGATGAGGCAAAGACTGCATGGATTCCAGCAGGAGGATTGCGATGGCCTGGGAAAGCAACATGAATCAAAGTCAAGCCCAAACCATAGCATTCTGTTTGTACTACGACACCAGGGCGTGAGCCCTTCTTCATCCAGGACACCATCCAGATCTCACAGTGTCTCCCTGCATAGATGTCCCATACCCATTTTCCAGAGGCCCAAACTGAATCTCATACTGTTTTGTGTGCCTCTGATTTTCGTAACCTTACGTAAGGGGTCTGACTATTTTTATTTGCTAAATAAAGAGGTTGTTGACTTAAGACCCAGCCCAAAATATCTTGATTCTATTTTGAGTGCTAGCTACCCTAGGGAGCCTACTGATCAATATGACATTAGCCCAGGGAGCACCAAGAGCCCAAAGCAACAAGGACCATTACCATCCATGTCTACATTTCCAGAGAAGGCACAAATGTGGCCACTTTGCCAGATTCCACTTATTCCATGACAGGGATCCTTCATGCTCATGACACTAAGCCCAGTTGCACATATAAAACCAGAGACTAACTCCGCCAGTGCCATCAAGTCCATTCCAACTGCTAGTGACCATGCCTGAGACCATGTGAACTAGCTTGGGACGTCAACAGACGTGAGAGAGATCCTGAGGGTGATGGGCATTTGACAATAAGCTGTGCAGAGGTCCTCCAGCTTTGATTGGGCATCTATCTGACAAACATCTGGTGTTGTTAGTGCTGTCGATCAGAGAAAGAGAGAGAAGGAAATGGCTTCAGTGGTGGGCTCACGCATAAGAACAGTTTTGAGGATGGTCCAGGAGCAAATAGTATTTTCTCTGTAGTATGTAGGATCACTATGAGTTGGAAGTGCCTGGAAATCACCTGATAGCAACATATAGATAACGTACATGTGTGTATACTTGTATATGTTTACATACACACACACAGGCTTCAAAAGTCCCTGTGTGTATATAAACAAAGGGGCTTCAAAAGAGTTCCTGGAGAAATTTCATTATCTTTGATTTCCATGACCCAGGAGGAAACTGAGGCCCAGGACACCTACATGCTGAGACCAAATTGACAGCAGCTTCCAAGGAGCAGGCTGAGGCCCAGGCGAGGGGCAGCAGGGATCAATCTGAGAGCGCCACCAATGCACTGAACCGAGTGACACAGCCTGCAAAGAGCCAGCATGCCCGTGCAGGTTTCCTCCACAGCTAGCTCTGAAAGGACCACCCCTCAAACCGCGCAAGGCGAGACTAAGGAAGAGGAGCTAATGATTATGATCCTGAAAGGCCTGGGGAAAAGAGGCTTAGCCAAAAAATAAGCTAGCCAACGCACCAAGAGCAAACAGGATGCAGAATCAGCAACGTGACTGAACATACATACCAGCCAAGGGACTCTCTGTGGGCTGTCCTGAACATGGCACGAGGCTCTGCCCACCAGATGCTGGTCACCGCCCCACACCCAAACTGTGGCAGCCACCACTGCCTACAGAAAAGCCCACATGTCTGCTGGGGGAGCACCATCGCACCTACCCCCAGGGTGAGAACACCAGCTGCTACTGGTCTCAGAGAACGCCATCCATGCAGACTGTCTGTGTGCAATGTTGAGCCTCTGCTTTCACACACAGACCACAGCCCACATTCAACTGAGGCATGAAGGTGTCCCTGACTGGGGCTGAGGACTACTCACCAAGAGGCTGGAGGTCCAACTCCACCCTTAGGTACCTCAGAGCAAAGGTCTGGCAATTGGCTCCCCAAACATCTAGCCATGAAAAACCTTAGGGAGCACAGCTCCACCTGGAGTCACCATGAGTGGTAGTCAATGCAACAGCAACTGGCTAACTCCAGCCAAGAAGACTGAGACTCGAGCGAGTCACTCTACTCCCTTGGACTTGAGGGGTGGTGGGGCCAAGATCCAGGCACCTGTGTTCCCCTCCGCTGTTATGGTTACTGGAGACGCCACTGTCAGAAGGTTAAGCGAAACATCCAAGAGTGGAGGCAGTAGCCAGGAGAGGTGAGGAGGGGACAGGCACTGGACTGCTTTGGTTAAGGCAGCAAAAGGGAAAAGTCACACTATTTCTGCTGGGCTTATACTTCTTCCTCCGTGGTAGGATATACAATGCGTAGTGGTGCATTGAGCGGTGGTTCACTGTTCAACTGCTAAGTGACAGCTATTGGGCCGAACCAGGCAACTGCTCTAAGGAGGAGAGATGAGGCATTCTGCTTCTGTCAAGATGACAGCCTTGGAAATCCTGTGGGGCAGGCCTACCCTGACCTATCAGGCCACTGTGAGTCAGAAAGGATGAGACAGCAAGGAGCTGGCTTTGGGGGGTGGTAAGATGCACGTGACAGCTCTGACCAACCAGACCCATCCTTGCTGCATGGCGTCCGTGTTGACTCATAGCAGCCCCTATGGGTTTCCAAGAGTCTATCTGTTTATAAGAACAGAAAGGGCCGTCTTTCTCCCCCAGAGCTGCTGGTGGATTCAAACTGTCATCCACGCCGATCGAAGTCCCACTTGTAACCACTTCACCCAAATGACACATCCAGAAAAGAAGACCCAAAGAGCGCTGACACACTTGCATGACAATGCTGGGAAAGAATATTGACTACGCTGCGGCCTCCCAGTGCTCCACAGGAGACAGCTGGGGCTTCTACACTCAGGAAGAGAGACGGGCTCAGACACCCTCAGGGGCTATTCCACGCAGTCCTCTACAGTTGTTAAGAGGCTGACTCGCCTCTCTAGTAATGTGCTTTGGGGGTCCTTTTTTCCCCGGGCTGACAGAAGAATGAGAACCACAAGTCTTAGAGGAAAGACAGCCAGAACGTCCCTTAGCAGTAAGGATAAAATGGCAGTGCATCCTTCGGACATGTGGTCAGGAAGGGCCAGTCCCTGGAGAAGACTCCCTCTCAGCGAGATGGATGGACACAATGGTTCTAACAATGGGTTCGGGCATGGCATGGCTTATGAAGATGGCACAGAACCAGGCAGTGTTTCCTTCTGTTGTCCAGGGGCTGGCCGTGAGAACGAGCCGGCTAGCGGGCATCCAGCAGTGGTCGTAGTGGATCTTGAGACAATCACCGAGTCACAGGATGTGGCTGCCTGTCAGGAAGCCAGCGCCCTGTGGGTTTGAGGCCTCTGCAGATCAGCCATCTCCCCACCCACGGGGCCAGGTGCGTGCTGGGCTCTGCCAGCGTTGCCCAGACACGGAGCTGGGGCTGTAGCCCCCGCCCACCCCTCACTGCTGCGACGCTGGAGCCGAGCACGGTGATGAACGGCCCGGCCTTTGGACAGCGCTGGTCACAGCTGAAACTCCCTGTCACCACTGACGGATGTGCACTCTGGGAGCAAGGATGCGATGGGCCATCTGTCCAGGAGGCCGGTGCCATGCCCAGGGTGGAGAGGCAGTCGCAGGAGCCAGCTCACTAACCGCAGGCACCTGGAGCTGCGGGCTCGGGGACACAGCCTCCTGACTCCCAGACAGGACAGGTGGAGGCTCAGCAGCAGGCGAAGGCAGTGTTGGGGGCTCAGAGCCCTCCACTGTCTCTTGTTGTTGTTGTTGTTGTTGTTGTTGGGTGCCTTTGAGTTGCTTCCAACCCGTAGCACCCTGATGCACCACAAAACAAAACAGGGCCTGGCCCAGCCCCACCCTCACAATTGCTCTTAGGCTTGAGTCCATTGTCACAGCCACCGTGTCAATCATCTCCCTGAGGGCCTTCCTCGTTGTCATCATGCCTCTACTTCACCACACACGGTGTCCTTCTTGAGAGACTCTTCTCTCCCTCCAACCCAGCCGAAGTATGGGAGACAAAGCCATTTTTCATCCCCGCCTTCAGAGAGGATTCTGGCTGTCCTTCTCCCCAAACAGATTTGTTTGTTCTTTTTGCAAAATAGAGAAATATAATAATAAAAGTAAGCCTCTTTCCTTCCTCCTTAGCCTGTCCAGTCTCCTTCTGGGCACCTGTTGTCAAGGATTCCATTTTGCTTGGATACCCAATCAATTCTCATGGAAGTAGCAGTTAAAAAAAATCAAAGGATGTACTGCTTTGGTTAATCTGCTGCACAAGATCGCCTGGAAGGGCTACAGGGCAAGAGTGTCATTTTGAGGACCGTCGTACACCTGGACCTCAACCAAAACTATCCAGACTCACTGCCCTTGAGTCTATGCCAACCTATAGGGCCCTGTGGGACAGCGCAGAACTGCCCCCGTGAGTCCCTGAGACAGTAGCTCTTTATGGGAGTAGAAAGCCCCATCTCTCTCCCTTCGATCAGCCGGTATATGCGCACCACAGCCCCTGGTGTAACCCCAGGGTTCCCATGACTCCCTCAAGTCATGGTATCCGCAGGTGCCTCACACACGTGTGGACATTGCACACTGATCAAGGAAGATCGAAGAATCGATGCATTTGAACTGTGGGGCTGGTCGTGAGCACGGAAAGCACCATGCACTGCCAAGAGAGCAACCATCTGTCTGGGAAGAAGGACACCCAGAATGTTCTTTGGAAGTCAGGACGGCGAGGCTGCATCCGTGTATTTTGGACATGTGCTCAGGAGAGAGCAGTCCCTGGAGACGGCCATCGTGCTTGGTAAAGTCCAGGGCCAGTGAGGAAGAGGAAGCCCCTCAGAGAGATGGACGGACACCGTGGCTGCAACCGTGGGCCCAAACAGAAGCCCAACTATGAAGTTGGGGCAGAAGCAGGTGGTGTTTCCTTACACGGGGTGGCTGCGAGTCTGAGCAGACCTCACACGGAGATCTCCGGGCCTCTGGGTGGAATCGAACTGCCCACCTTTCCATCAGGAGCTGAGCATTTGACCATCTGGCCCCCCCCCACGGTCTGCTCCATGCAAGGGAGCTCAGAGCCCCCAAGTTTCCTACGTCCATTATCAGAACAGATGCGCCATGCCCTGCCTCCTCCCTCAGTGGCTGTCCAGAGGGCCCTTTGGGTGGGTGGCCCTCTGCAGCCTCGGCTGGCATTTTTGTCGTTAGAAATTCTGCTGCAAAAAGCCGTCCCTACCAAACGCAGCTGGTACCCGAGGGGTTTCAGCGGAAAGGTGGCCTACTTTGATTCCCTCCAGTGGTCTGGAGACCTCTGCCACTGCCACCGCCACCACTGCATTGAGTCCACCCCCGGTGCTGGGGGACCCCTAGCCATGGTGGCATCCGAGGAAGGAAACCCCACCTGCTCCTGCAAAGGGTTGCCTGTGACTCCATCGAACCCAGTGAGCTTTCCTTGATGGATTTTCAGAAGCAGATCACCAGGCCTTGCTTCCTGGTCTCACCTAAGAAACCCCACAGCAGTCTGTTCAGCCACCTGCAAGGTTCTGGCCTGGGTCTAATGGTGGTGCTCTTGGGCCCCGTGAAGTTGATTCTGATCAATGGCAACGCTATAGGACATGCTAGAATTGCCCCATTTGGGTCCCTGAGGCTATGGATTTTTATAGGAGCAGAAAACCACATCTCTCTTCCTTGGAGCTGCTGCTTATTTTGAACTTTGGATTAGCAGCCCAGTGCAAATGCAGGACTTCCCCAGAGACCCCTGTGTCAGTAAGGATATAAGTTTATCTTATTCACTTTTCTTTGTACGGTGATGTTGAGAGAAATGAAGCGTGGAACTTGATTTCTGCAGGAACTGCTGTGAGCTCTGGCCAAAAACACGTCTGGCAGGACGCTGTCCCCACTCGCAGGCTGCCCTGAAGCAGCTCTTGTTCAGAGAACAGCAGCTGTCTTGGGCAGGAGGCCACCAGCTTGCTCATGCCTGCAAATAATCGGCTTCGAGGTGGGTGTGGGATGGCCTGCCCACTCACCTCTGTCCCAGGCAGCGTAGGGAGGATGCCAATGGAAGCAGGAATGGGAGCAGCAGAGGGACTCCAACAAAGTACCTCACTGTTGCCCGGCCCTTGGCCAGTCATAGGTGCTGCATTTTGGGGGAGAATCCACTGTAAAGGAGATAAATGGGAGTTCTTCCGAGGAGGCCATTGATCCACCCTTGGCCACCTGCCGTCTGTGCCCAGCGCTTCCACAAGCCCACGTTTGCTACACGCTGAGAAGAAAGGCCAGAGAGGCAGCAGCCCCGCAGAGGCAGCGCCAGGTCAACTTTATCAAGATGATAAAATGCTTGGGGTCTTGGCGGCCCCCTGGGCAGCCTCGGTGTTGGGTTTCCTGGAGTATTAGGGGGTGAAGAAGGTGAGCTCAGTGATCTCCCCGGCTTGTCCCAGAGGCACCTCCTGTGTCACCACTGATAGCAGTTTTATCAAGATAAATCTAGTGCTGCACGGGAGGGATATTAATAAATTATCTAGTAATGAAAAATGTGCGGGCAACCACACTCTTACAACGGGCTTGTGATGATTACTTTGATAGATGCACTGGGCAGATTTCCCCGACAAGGCAGAAATGAGAAACATGACACAGAGACCTTTAAGGATGACCTCGGAGGAGGAGCGGAACTTGCTGAGTGATGCAGAAGCTGAGCAGAGAGACGCAGAGCTCCAAGGCCCGCATGTCTGCTGCCAGATGGATGGGGCGACTGATCAACTAACTGATCATGGAGTCTGGTGGCAGGTGCACCAAGAGGAGGAGAGCAGAGTGAAGGGGGGGCACATGAGACTGGTGTACAGTGGCGAGAGGATGGATCCGAGTGGGCATAGACTTGGGTTGGCATCTTGGCACTTCCTAGCAAGTCACTGCAATGTCCTCACCTGTAAAAGAGGACCATGGTCATCCAACTCCGATCGCTGGGTCAGGGGGAGAACCAAGATTGTACAATTGGGCTGAAAATAAAAGCACAATGGACACTTGTACCTGATATCCAGGGCATCACCATCCACCATCCACAGCAGTCAGAGGGGGAAAGCTGTCTCCAGGGTCCATCAGGGGATGGAAGACTAAACAGAGAAGCTGGCTTACATGAAGAAAAATGTGGCCTCCGCATTGGATAAAGGCTTAGTAACAACCTGAGATATGCAGGTGACACCAGCTTGTTTGCTCAAAGTGAGAAGGACTTGAAGCACTTGCTGATGAAAATCAAGGATTGCAACCTTCAGTATAAAGATGACCAGAATCCTCACAACTGGACCGATAGATAACATCATGATAAATAGAGAAAAGATTGAGGGTGTCAAGGAGTTTGTCTGCCTTATATCTAGCATCAATACTCATGGATGGAGCGGCCAAGAGATCGAACGGTGCATCGCACTGGCCCATCTGCTGGATAAGAGCTCCTGGGAGTACTGAGGGAGGGAGCACGGGGGAGGGCGACGAGGCGCTGATACCAAGGTCTCAAGTAGAAAGAAATGTTCTGAAAGTGATGATGGCAACGTATGTACAAATGTGCTGGTCAACAGTGGATGGATGGATGCATTGTGACAGGAACGGCATGAACCCCCCAATAAAATGAGCTACATCTAAAAAGAAAGAAAAGCAAGGATGTTACTTTGAGGACTAAAGTGTGCCTGATCCAAGCCGTGGGATTTTCAATTTCCTCCTATGTGTGTGCACGTTGGAATTGGACAAAAAAGGCTCGAGAAGAATAGATGTTTCTAAATCATGGTGCCGGCAAAAAAAAAAAAAATCAAAATACCATGGGCTGCCAAAAGAAAACAAGCAAACATGTCTTCGAAAAAGTACATCTAGAGTACACCTTAGAGATGAGGAGGGTAGGACGTTGTCTCGCATGCGTTGGATGTTATCGGGAGAGACCAGTCCCTGAAGCAAGAAAACCTCCCTGCTTGGTGGAAAGTGAGAAAGAGGAAGTCCCTCGACACGATGGATTGACACAATACTTGCAGCAATGGGCTCCACCACGGAGAATGGTGCAGCAGGATTGCATGGTGCTTCATTCTGTTGTATGGCGTCACTATGAGTTGGAACCCACAACAAAAAAAATCTTCCAGAAACCTTCTTTTATCATTTTTATTCCAGTCTCCCAGGAACCTGAGGCCCCTCCTAGGCACTCGTTGAAAGCAACATTGTGCTGACTGAAATAAGTCCGTCTCCGCGGACAAGGACCGTGTCTCCTACTTAGAAGAACTGGCTGCAGCAGTCACTCTGCATGCCTAGACCATGCCTAGACTCCAGAGCTTATCAGTCAGTGCAAGGAATCGATGGGAGGGAGGCAGGAAGGAGAACTCAGTGGCTGAAGGACATTGGATTTCTGCTCTGAGTTGAAGGGATAACGGTGATGAGGGTTGACTAACAGGATGTCACTGAACTGTACTCCGAATGAGAAAACTGTTGGAAAGTCAACTACTTTGCTGCCCACATACAAGCGTTTACTACAGATTAGAAAAATACAACGGTCACGTAGGATCCCTGGGGGCAAGCTGTAATGCAAACCGAAAAATCAGAGATTCACACCCACCAGCCACTCCAAGAAAGGGAGAGATAGATAGCTGCTTCGATAGACTTGCAGCCTTGGACCTCTAGGGGCAGTTGTACTCTGTCCTTCAGGGTCTCTAAAGGGTCAGTGTCAAGTGGACAGGTTAATGAGAATAATAATCACTGGGACGTTCTAGAACTGGTCAGCAAACACTCTGTGTAGGGAAGTTCTCAGTGTGACCATGAAGAGATGGCAGGTACAGTTGGGATCATCATGAAGGAAGCAGCAGCCAAAATGTGAGGAAGCTACAGGGAGACAGAAGTGCTGTCCTTCCACCTTACTTGACACAGAGGATGGAGTTCACGGTGCTCTGAAGGTTCTGAGGGTGCTCTCAGATATGCAGTCTGGCTTTGCTCCGTGAGAAACGTGAAGTCTGGTTCAGGTGACCAGCGTGGACAGGAATCATCAGACACAAAGTGTGGTGAGGACTGTGAAGATGGAACACACGCAGGAACACACAGAATGGGCTTTACATCCGTCGAGAAAGGCTTGCTTGAATTTTATAGGACAAAAGGGATCAGTGGAGCGATGAAAGGGAAATGCTAATGTCCTAGGAATTGTAGGTGATTCCAGACAGCTGGAATGGTGGGAACTTGGATGTAGAAAAAGAAGAAATGATAAGAAGTAAGCAGAAGTCTCATTGGCAGAAAACAGTGCCTTAGCACAGATGAGGATTGTGTTAATGCTGTTGTTGCTGCTGCCACTGAGTTGTTTTGGATTCATAGTGATCCTGTGTACAACAGAATGAAACACTGCCTGGTCCTGCACCATCCTCGATTCCTGGTTCCTTGTTGAAGCTATTGTGTCAATCCATCTCCTGGAGGTCTTCCTTTTATCACTGACCCATTACTTAACTAAATATGATGTCCTTCTCCGGGGAATAGTCTCTCCAGATAGCATGTTCTAAGTACATGAGTCAGTCTCACACCAGCCTTGCCTCCAAGGAGCATTGTAGTTAGACTTCTTTCAGGACATATGTGTTTGTTCTTTTGGCAGTCCGTGGTCCTTTAAATATTCTTTGCCAGTACCATCATTCGAACGCATGGATTATTCTTCAGTCTTCTTTACTCACTGTCCAATTTTCACATACAATTGAAAATACCATGGCTTGTGACGCTTTTGAACACTTGAAAGAGGTCTTATGCAGCACGTTTGCACAATGCAGCATGTCTCCTGGCCTTCTGACTGCTGTTTCCATGTGCATTGATTGTGGATCCAACCAAAATGGAATCCTTGACCATTTTAGTCTTTGCTGCAGTTATCTTGATTTTTTTTCTTGGACCATCTATGAGGATTTTAGTTTTCTTTACATCAAGTGGCAATTCACACTGAAGCCTTTAATCTTTGACTTTCATCAATATGTGCTTCAAGTCTTCCTCACTTAAAGCGAACAACATTGTATATCATCTGCCTTTTAAAAATTGTTAGTAAGCCATCCTCTGACTTAGTCAGTTTCCAGCAAGATGATTTACTTGGAATGCAGATAGAATAAAAATGGTGAAAAGATACAACTCATATGCATACCTTTCTTGATTTTAAATTGTGCAGTATGTCCTTGTTCTGTTCAAACCACTGCCTCTGTGTCCGTGTGACTATTGTGAGCACAAAGAAGTTGTCTGGAATTCCCCTTCTTTTTTTAAGTTTTTATAATCATTTTTGAGGACATACATAATCCAAATATCATAGTATTCAACAGTTCCAGCATGGCTTGTACATCAATAAGTGCTGTACAATCATCACCACAATCAATATTAGAAAATTTTTCTTTTCATGTATTCGTGTTTATTGGCTCCCCATTTCCACATACCTCCCCTGCCATACCACTGATTTCCCTCTTCCCGCAGTCAAGGTATATGAATAGTCTTGTCATCAGACAGAGAACATTTTAGAGATGATTGTAGTAGATTAAAATGTAATGCCTGATTTGAATGGTTAACATATAATATCTGACATGACCCCCTTTTGACACATCTAAAAAACCCAGCAGTTTAACCTGAAGTGCAGAGAAAATATATGTGGATGAAGCCTCCAGTTAATTCGCTTTGAACATAGACCAAGGACCTGAATAGCCTTGATATCATGTAGAATGCCTTGGAAAATATAATTCCCACTCTTCTCAAGGTTAACATAGTTTGTTATGATGAACACAATCAAATGTCTTTCCAAAGTCAATAAAACACAAGTAAACACCTTTCTGGTACTCTCTGCTTTCAGCCAAAATCTGTCTGACACCAGCGAGGATATCCCTTATGCCACTTCTTCTTCTGAATCCAGCTTGAATTTCTGTCTATTCCATGTCTATGTAGTGCTTTCAAATGTAATCATTTGAAAGTTCCTGAAACCTTCACTCCATCCACAACAAGGTGATTCTGCTTTGAGGAGGCAGATCTTCCTCCATTGAATTTTGAAGGCATTCCATGAAGAAGGAATAAATGGTCAACTTCCAAGGGATTAGCAACATGGAAAAGCTTATGAATAGCAGTGGAATGTTGTCAGCTATAGTGCCAGAGGATGAGTCCACTTCTTTATTGTCTGTTCTTTGTCTGGAAGCCACCAATTAAGGCAGGAGTTGGCAAACTCTTGAGACCAAAGAATCAATCCCTTCCCTCCCAACAACTTTAAAATCACTCAAGAGCCTTAAATAAGTTTTCCCAAACAATGAAACCACTGTGATCTGAAATAGCACCTTCAAATGTTCCTTCAGAGCTACATGTTCCCACTGAAGAGCTGCATATGTCTTGCGAGCTGCAGTTTGATGACCACTGATCTAGGGTTATTGGCAGGTATTTGAAATACCAGTTGCATCACCCACCACATCATAGTAACACACCAGCCACCACAATAAAACAAACTGACAGACAGCCAAGAGGTGGTATAACATCAAAACTCAAACTGAAACTCATTGCCATTGAGATGATGGCAACTTATAGGGCAGGATAGAACTGGTCCTGTGGGCTTCTGAGGCTGTAACTCTTTATGGGAGTAGCAAGCCTCCTCTTTCTCCCATGGTGTAATAACATTGTGAGAAAAAATTGGCTTCTTAGCATTTTTTCCTCCCTCCCCCAAACCTTCAATTTTACACTTCAATTCCTGGTGACACACCTAACTGCATTCACAGACTTCCCACTGATTTATTTATTATCATTTTACTATTCATTTTATTGGGGGCTCTTACAAATCTTATAACATTCCATCATTCAACCTATGAGAACACCCTCATATGTTCTCCAAGACACTCCACATGGCTGTGGGCCACATTTCCATGACTTTCTGTGTGATCAACCAGCACAATGCAATCCTCACAGCCCACAACCATCCAACTAGTGTTCCATGAGAGGAGTCTAACTTACCCTCCAAATAACAGAATACCAGTTAGCTAGGGATAGAATTAAACCCCAGTGGAAAAAGCGGCAGTCCAAATCCCTAGCACACTTAGCTTCAAGCAATCCACAGAGCATTCCTATGAGTCTCCAAAAGAGAAAGTTCAGGTCATTTTGACTTCCTGGAAAATGGTGACTAGTTCCTTTAAAATGACATACAGGCAACAACTAGCCCCAAGAACCTCAACAGAAAAGCAGGAGAAACAAAAGGAAATGTTGGAACAGGTTCTGAACCTAATGACATGCATAGAAGAAGCAGACATTGATCCCTCAAAGAAAGAAAGACATCTTCAGCATGCTGCTTGCAGTCACACAAGATATGAGGGAAGCAATTCAGAAAAAGGATGAAACAATAGAGGAAATAAAGGCCATGCACCAAGGGAAGTACAAGAATTAAGAGATGAGAACCAAAGAGAAATACAAGAAATAAGAGATGAGGTAACAAAAGCAAATAGCAATTAACAGATGTTGCTAACAGACTAGAAGGTGAGAACCATACCAGTGACCTTGAAGACAACCAGGCAGACTTCAACAAATAGAAAAGACATTCAAACAAGTAAATCATATAAGCTGAAGAACATCTAAGAACAATCTCTGATGCCATGAAAAAGAACATCATTCAAATAACTGGATTATCAGAACAAGAGGCAACCAAGAAGTTAACTGCAAAAATAGGGAGGGAATTCCTGGAAATAAACTTCCGCAGCTTAGTGAATGAAAATCAGGCAACCACTCAGGCAGCAGAGAGGACACTGACTAGACTGAATCACCATGAGAAGTTGCCAAGGCAGATAATAGCAAAACTATGCAATGTTGAGGAAAAGGAGATAATCATAAGAGCAGTGAGAAGGAAAAAGGCAGACACCTATAAAGTGATAACAATGTCACTATAATAATCTGCTCAGCTCTATCAGCAGACAACATAAAGAAGAGAAAAGAGTGGAGTCACATCTTTAAAATGCTGAAAGAGAACAATGCCAAATCAAGAATCCTCTAAACTGCCAAACTATCTGTAGACATAGATGGTGAAGTATAAGTCTTCCTGGACAAGAAGAATGCATTAAAAAAAACCCAGGTCTACAAAAAATTCTTACCAAACCAATGTGTTCAGAAGAGCAATATTCACCAAGCACATAAAGTAACTCTATCCAGAAGTCAACACATCAAAAACAATTCCCAAAATAACAGTAGCTCAACAGTGAAAAGAAGATGAGAATGAACATCCCACCACACCTACTCCCATACCCCCATGCAATGATAAGAATGGAGGTAGGCAAATATCCAACACAAAAGGTATGAGATGACACCACAGAGTCCTCAGATGGACGTAATAACTCTGAATGTCAATGGACTGAATTCACCCATTAAAAGACAAGAGTAGGAGACTGGCATTGAAAACATAACTCATTGATCTATGTCAACAAGAGACGCATCTCAACTGAGTGAGTTGCAGCTGGGGTAGGAAAGAGAGAAGAGAGGGAAAAAGATAAGAAATAGCTGAGTCCCAGTCACCACATCATGGGGCTGGGGGGGTTTCAACACTACCCCACAGTGGCTGTGGCCATGGCAGTGCTGAAATAAAATCCTTGGGCTGGCCACGGTAGCCCAGTTGCAACTGTGGCGGGGCTAAAGCTAAACTCCAGCTGGCCTTCCCAATGGTAACCCCAAAACCCATAGTGGATCTGAGTTTACTTAGCTTTAATATGCTTCTCCTGTGATCTGGAATTGTGGAGTTTCCCTCTCAATGGTTCTCCTGCTTTGATTTCCGTGGAGGCCCTCCACTGGGTTACTCAGTTGCCTTCTTGCCCATCTCTGTCCCCACTGATTTTTAAAGCCACAAAACTATTCACAGAATTCTTTCTACTCAAGCCTTCACTGAGTGTCTGATAGGTAACTCACTCGTTTTTCAACAAAAGTTGAAATTTGGAGGGTTGACTGGTGTTCAAGCAGACAGTACTGAGACGTCATGGTTCCTTCTGACACCCAATGCTTTCCTAGATCTGAGCACACCTTCGGGGTCCTTCTTCCCAGTCTGGAAGCTCTGCAGCAACCTGTCCACCTTCACAACTCCACTGGCATTTGAAACACCAGGGGCCTTGTTCCAGCTTCAGCAGGTGAGTGCTGAGCAGAAACATTGTTGTTCTCTATTGTTGCTGTGTGCCATCAAGTCAGTGGCAACCCTTAGCAAGCCTGTGCTCAAGGGAACAAAACACAGCCTGGTTCTGTGTCCTTCTCACAATGGTTCTGTGCTTAAGTCCATTGTTGCAGTCACTGTGTCCATCCATCTCCTTAAAGGCCTTCCTCTTTGTGGCTGCCCCTCTCCTCTACCAAGCATGTTGTCTTTCTCTATGGAATTGGTCTTTTCTGACAGTATGTCTAAAGCATGTAAGATGAGGTCTCATCATCCTTGCCACTACGGAGCACTCTGGCCATACTTCTTCCAAGACAGGTTGGTTATCCTTTTGGCCATGTATTTTGAGTGCTGCTCCACAAACAAAAGTAGGAATATTGGCAAGGCATCACAGCAATATTCAAACAAACCAAACTCAAAGCCATCACGTTGATACCAACTCTTAGCAACCCTTTGGAGAGAGTAGAACTGCTCCCGTGCTTTCCCAGGACTGAAATATCTATGAGCAGCATATGCTAGGAAGGTATAGTCTAGAAAAATGGTGGACTCAGACTCAGAACCTGGAGTCCTGTGGTGATTGCACTATCTTTTCCCCCTCCTGTCACTCCAGTTTTGAGGCAGTGCTGAGATGTAATGGCCTCCTCACCGCACTGGAAGCCTGCAGGATGGAGCCTTGCTGGTGCATTGGTTAAGCATTTACCTGCTGACTGAGAAGTTGACGGCCCAAACCCACTCAGTTCCCATAAAGAGGACCCCTTAGTGAACCCTGCGGGACAGTTCTACTCTGTGTCACAGGGAGGTCATGTGTGCAAATCATCTGGACAGCCGCCAACGACAGCAGCAAGTCCTCTGAGAGGTCTGAAGTATTCCAGCTCTTCAGAAAGACCATCCTCATAGAGCCGTCACTGCCTGACCCAAGTGGCAGTTGTCGAAGGACCACCATTTCTACAACCCTTCTTTATTTGAAATGGCCCGAAATTGCTCACTCTCAACAACCCTTTCTCTGGGGATGGGCTATCTAAGATAGAGAAGAGGAGAACACTGCAGTCCACCCACCAAACCAGCTGGCAAAGATGCCAGCTCTTTGATAAGATGTAACAAAACAAGCAAACACAAACCTTGACAAACATGCAGCAGCCAAGCAAAACAGAGAGAAATCACAAATCAATACAGAAAGAGGGAGAAAGAAACAAATTTTCCCCATATCGCTACAGGAGCATAAGGAGAAATGAACATTTGCAGCTGACAAATTCAAAGTGAACATTTGCACTAAACTGGAGTCAGACAGAGTCTAGAAAATGCAAACCAGTAGAATATAGAAAATCTGCACAAATGTAGAAAACTTATAAAGACCATTAATGGAACCCTCAGACTGTGGCCCTTTGGACATCCTTAGGCCCACATGCTCCTTCAACCTGCCAGGAACATCCTTCAACCAAGTGACAGGACTACAAAGCGATTAAGGACAAGGAGGAAGAACAGACGCCTCAGAACACTTAGACATATGGGGCTAAAGAAGCATGAACGTTCTCTCCGAAACAAAGCTGAGGAGGCAGGAAAGGGTAGGAAAGAAGGATCAATGGAAATGGAGCATCCCAGGCAGACGTGGGATAAGTGATAGCACATGGAGGGAATTGCATTGAATGAGTTGGACCAAAAGGTGTATGAATTGCTGTATGTGAAACTTTTTATGTGCCCTGCAAGCCTTTATCTACTGCGCAATTAAAAGGCAAACCTAAATAACATTTTTAACAGTGCTTGCCAAAGATCATTCAATGGTCTCTTAGAAGACTCAATCATTTCAAGAAGCAAATTATTCTTCCATAAAAAGAAAATGGTGACACCAGTATCTATTGAAGGCCATTCAGTGCAAGGCATTGAATAGATAGAATTTAGTTTCAGGGAAAGAGTTGGGGAAGCTTATGAGGCGGGCCATCAATTAATTGATACATGTACTTCGATTATAGAAGAATGGATAAGCAAACCCTGGTACACTCCAACAGTGGAATATTATGCCTTGGCAAAACACAATGAATACTCCAACACCTCAAACATGAACAAAATTAGAGGTTATTATGCTTAGCAAACTTAGTCAATCTGCAAAGGTAAATATTTAATAATTCCATCATTATGAGGAAAACAAAGAAAAAGAAATATGTTTTCTACGACAAATAAAAGACTAATGACTATAAGGAAGTGAGGGATGGGTATGGGGACAGGAATGGGAACAAGAACATGAGAAGGTGAGGATATTGAAGAGGGAGGGAGTATGGGGGTGGGGGAAGAGAACCACATTGATAGGAGGTTTGATGGGAGGGAGATTGCTGTTGATTTCATGTGTTAGTCTGGCCTGTGCAACTATATACAGGGTATATCTTTAAAAACAAAAATAAAATGTAAAAACTCCCTCCATTCCTTATCCCTCAGACCTAAATATGTGTCTGTGGCTAATTTTAAAAAAAGGAAGAAAAGAAAAACCAAAATGAACTTGATTCTCTAGTGACAAGTTCATTTCAAATATATGATAGTAGATAGATAAACTGACAGATAGATAAGTGATAGATGCTATCAGTCAGTGAAAGCTCATTCTTTCAAGCTCCCAAACTCATGACTACTTTGACTCCAACTCACAGAGACCTTGCAGTCAGCAACCCAAAAGGCAGTCCATTATACCACTAGGATCTTAGGAGACAGTGAGGCTTCTCATGGTTTCCAAAAATAAGTCTCTGCAGCAACAGCTCCCCAGTAAATGGATCCTAAAGCCCGATCTTTGGAGTCAGGCTTATCCAATATTTGGAATCTTGGGACATAATGAATAAGGCAGGTAGAAGGCACATTTGTAATTTGGGGGAGGACATTCACCAATTACTGAAACACCTCCCACGGAATTCCCTCAAATATTTTGAAGCAAGTAGTGGTCTCAGAATGTGAGGTAGTTATATAATCTGCTGTCAATTTGGGACTTGAGAGGATTAAGAGTAAAGGAGTAAAGTCTAGTCTGTCAATCGGGTCAGAGCCAATGAGGCCTCTGTATGGGCATGGCCTTCTCCTGGGAAGTCTGGGAACGCCTGTATTCTCCTCCTTGGAAGTAGAAGACACTTCTCTCTCTTGACCCTTGGAGACTCTCTACTGACAAGACTGTCTCCCTGTGAGATATCTCTGAGGAGAAGCCACATGAACCTACCTTGATGTAGCCCTGGGTATGGGAGAAGCTACATGGAGACCTCTGCCAGCACTGAGATGCTTGCAATGTCACTGGGTTCACAAGCCTTACCCCCACCCCAAAGGCCTGTGATCTTCCTTCCTTCAGTTTCATCGCATGTGTTTCATGAGTCAGAAAAGGACTTTACAGTCTGGTATCAGACATTGGGCTAATATTGGTGTTATGGACTTGATCTGGGCTGGGGTGTTTTCTCAGTATTAAACTGCTCTGCTATATAAACCTCTTTCTTATATACCTATGAGTCTCCCTGGATTTGCTTCTCAGTCTACACAGACTAACAGAGTGAAACCATTCACTGAAAAGGAAGTGACTTACCCAACAACTCATTTTACAGTTCCTATGGGTCTGACTGCCCTTCTGACCTTTTGCCCTACAGGAAGAGGGAGAGAGGCCAGGCGTGGGGTAGAAAGAGGAGAAAGGTCATAGAGCAAATAACCCTTGGACAGATTTTGTCTGTGCACAATGGTGATGGTTTTATATCATTGTACTTATTCCACAGGAATCTAAGCACACACTCAACGCACTTAGCTGGGAAGCCTACACAGTTGCCACATGCACAGTGGATATGGTTTAGCTCCCGGGATCTCCATTAAATTTCTTTCATGTACATTCAAAGTGTAACAGCAAAGTTGGGGCTATACCTGTGCATTAACAATTGAGAAATGAAGGAAACCACCACAAAATGTATGCAGACCTCTTTTCATTGAAGAATAGAGATGGCACTGCTTCCATGATATTTTTCACATGGATCTCAGCAGCCACGTACCACACTACCATGAAGGCCAAACTATCTTTAGGGGATGCTGTTGCTGCAAGGTATTGTGGGATCAATTTTGACTCAGAGCCACCCTATTGGGGTTCCTCACCAGAAAGAAATGACCAGGTCCTTCTCCAGCACAGTTCATGGGTGGCTTCAAATTTCCAACCTTTGGGGGTCACAGCTGAACACAGAGGATGCCTGCCCAGAATGCTGTGGCCATTTCTGTCTGCCTGGGATGTGTGTGTGCATGTGTATGCTTGGTTGGCTATTTGGCTTTCTGTTGTAAAAATGAGTTTTTTGTTGTCATATTGTCTCTGCAGAATTCTCCCTGATTCATAAGATAGCAGGTCTCTGTCCTATAAATCCCCTTTCTGCTGAAGTTTCTGTTGCTGAGTACCAAAAGACTCAAACAGAACATGGGCATAGAATTTTAAGTTCTAACACTCCTTTCTGGAAAGTTCCTGACTCTCTGCTATGTGCCTAGAATAATATGGAACCCATCATCGCAGTCCCATGACTATTTGATGAAGTCATACAATGCAAGTTTTGAATAAAAACTACGAATGTAATGGGGGAGGGGGGTGATTGTACATCAGCCTGTCGAACATTCAGAACAAGCCCCACGTCAGAGCGTGCTTTCAAAATAGACTGTTCCCCTGTCACTGGTTTTGCAAGATGCTTTCTGCCATGCCTGTCCCTGAGCATGGAAGGAAGTCACTGAGGGGACGGAAACTCCGTTTGCGAGTGCAAGTTGGGCATCGAATAAAGACCGAAGAAGTGATGTATTTGAAATGTGGTGCTGGAGAAGAATATGGAAAGTGCCGTGGACTGCTGAAAGGATAAACCGGTCTCTCTTGGAAAGAAACATGGCCAGAGTGTTCTTACAGGCAAGGATGGCAAGACTTTACCTTACGTGATTTGAATACATGGTCAGGAGAGACCAGTCCCTGGAGAAGGACATCATGCTTGGTAACGTCAAGGGGCAGCACCAAGGTAGCAGGCCTTTAGCAAGAAGGATTGACACCGTGGTTGCAACATTGGGCTGAAGCATAAGAAAATGTGTGCGGACGGCGCAGGATGAGGCCGTGTTTCACGCTGCTGTGCAGCGGGCTGCTGCAGGTCAGAACGGACTTGATGACACTTAACAACAACAACAAGACCCCACTTTCTCAGCCTGAGCTTTCCTGAGCTATCACACGGACAGTTGACATTTCAAGAATTTCAAGACGAGTTGCAGAGTGCGAGCTTCTGGTGGGAATGGAGAGGCCGGTGAGTGCCGTGTGTGGCAGTGTATTCGCTTGTTGACACTGGGTACCTCCCTTCTCTATACTTGGGTTTCACCATCTACAAAAGGGCCCCTTTCTTAAACTGTGGGTTACCTGCATGAGACCTCAAGATTCTAAAATCCTAGCTTCCCAGCAGTTTCCACCTGACCCTCCGCCTCACCTGAGATCTCTGGTGGTGGCTGAGACACAAAGGAACCTCATGTCCATCTCAAGCATCCACATGCACTGCTTGGAGGAGGGGAGAAAACACCACCATGAACCTCATCATCACGCAGGCCTAGAGGTCAGCCTCCCTGGAGATGAAGATAGCATGTTTGTTCTTAAAACTGCCTTAGATGATCTCCGATGCACCTATCCCCACATCTTGGACTATGCCTAGACAGCAAGAAGACAGGGCAAGTGCAATGGAGATGCCTAACAATTTATTTTTTTAATTGTCATTTGAGTGAGAAAGTGTACAGAGCCAATTAGTTTTCCATTCCAACTTTTGTGCACATTTTGCTTCAGGACATAGATGGCCATCCCTTCCATATAATAATACCCAGCACCGTTCTCCTGTCTTCCCCCCACCCCCACCTCACCCCTGGATCCCTGGCTCCATGCTTCCCTTTTTACTTTTGAGCATTGATTTTGCTCATCTGTGGTTGACTGTCCTGAGGATGCTGTTCCTACCTGGTGCTGTTGTTCCCCGTATAAGCCCGTTTGTTTGGCTTGGAGTTGATCTCCAGGCATGGGGTCAGATCCAGGTTCAGAGGGGGTGTGATGGTCACAGTCTGAGACGTTCCACCAGTCTCTGTCATCTTAGTAAGTCTGGTCTATTCAATGTTTTTTTTTAATTTTTGTTTTACATGTTTTTCTCCCTCCATGTCCAGGACTTTCTAACAGGCTATTTTTCAGAGCAGTGAGTAGTAGTGGTCGGGCACCATCCAGTTTTGTCGATCTCTGGGCAGTACAGATTGTGGTTTATGTGCTCATTAGTTTTCTTACCAACTGTTCCCTTGAGTCTTTGATTATCTACCCTCTTCTTTGTTCTTAGTAAAGGGAGACCAATAGTTGTCTCTTAGATGGCTGCTCACGAGCTTTTAAGACTCCAGTCATAGAGGAATTCACCATCAACGTTAAACTAACCTTGAATTCTGGGACTGACTCTATTCTCCTCTGATAGATGGGTGAATTTGATCCTTCGACCCGTGTCTCATTCTGCTCTCTTCACCAGGCTTGCCGTCTCCCATTCTTTTGGGAGAGTGGGCTCATGTTCATCTCATGTCCATGTCACTGACCTGAGGTTATCCAGATAATAAGCAATGCAAGCTATGATTTAAGTCCTGGTTCCTCTGGTGACAGAACTTACCTGTGAACTGACACAGAGAGCAAAGAAGGGGGAGGGGAGGGTGAGCCCTAAGATTCTCCCAGACTTTTTCACATACTTAGAAAAGAAGTCCAAGACTGTGAGACGTGAGGACCCAGGGTAGCTTGAAGAGCCACAGGTATCCATGGAACCACTTTGTTTCATGAACACCTCCATACATTTCTCTCCACATCCTGTGATGAATAGAATAAATCCTCCCTTGCCGCACAACTACCTAATTAGGTTGTTCTCCAACATCCCCAGACTTCAAAACAACAGTGGAAGCAGATTAAAGCTGTCGGCAGCCAACAGGAAAAGGTGGGGCTGCTGCTGGCAATATTTCCTCCTTGCTCAGTAACCCAAGCCTGGCCCTAAATCTGTATTATTCTTCCAGGAGGACAGTCATGATTAAAGGATTCCTTCTGCAGCTGAGACTTGGTGATAAGGGTTTTCTCTTCAGACCCTCCCGAACGACGAACAGGAACTAAATCATCATTTCCCATCACGCTAAAGCTCTGTATTTTATTCTATTTTTGCTGTAGCCTTTGGGGTAGGAGAAAAACAAGCTGAGAAAACTGGATTGGATCAAAGAATGAAGTGTGCAGAGTTTGGCCGATGCGCTTTTGAACAAAGGGGGTCAATTATGCATTACTATTCATTAGCCCCTCTTGTTTTTATGGCAATCCAAGTGAGAGGGAAAGGGGCAAGGCATTTGCCAAACACAACGGCATGCGCCAAGCACTACAATTTGTCTTATGTCCTACCTATCTGCATTTGAATCTGGGAAGGTGTGAGGCATACGACAGACCAACAAAAACCCACTGCCATCAAGTTGATTTCAACTCATGGTGACCCTATGACAAGACACGGGATTAGAAATCAGGTTTGTAGGCCATGGAGGTACAGCTTAGCGCCATGTGGCACATACCCTGCATTCTGCTTCACCGCACAACAGGCCCGACCCTAATCTCGGTCAAATATTACATACAGATGCATATATCTTTGTGCTTTGAAGATGAGAATGTATTCATATTCTTAACTGGTATTAAGTTTACAGTATAAGAGGTTTCATTTGCATAATAAAATGCTATGCAAGAGAAGATGAGGGTTAATCAAAAGGTTTTATCACTCTTTTTAATTATCTTCATTATGCTGGAACAAGATGTTAAATTTTAATTCTACCTTGTTAGCTAGCAGATTCCACCCATCTTTGTATACCCTAATCATCTGTCACTTTTAATAGACACAGATGCCAATGATTTTTGTAAACTAAATGCCCTAAATATTATAAGCTTTATTAATTTGATTGATATGTCATTTAATACCATTGAGCAATTACTAATATGAAGCATAACATCAGAGTGAGTACTCCAAACAGAGGTACTGATGAGCCACAGGTGTGTCCCACCTGTTCCTTTGGCAACCCTGTTTCTTAAACACCTACGTTTGGAAGGACCTCCCCTCCTTGTTCTTCTCCTCCAGGTCTCTGGCCACAACTTGCAATTCACCCTCCATGATAGTTCAGTGGACGCCAAACACTCAAAGTTTCAAAGAAGATCCAGTCAGCTGTCCTTGACCCACAGGGCATGGAAGATTGATCATCAAGGGAAGGGGCAGTGTGGATTTTAGCTACTACTCTTACCATTCCCAAACCAAACCAAACCCCACTGCTACTCTGCAGTGCAGTTCTGACACTTCTCAAGACTGTACATTTTATGGAATCAGATGGCCACACCTTTCTCCTGTGGAGTGGTGGGTGGATTTCAACGGCTGACCAGTGGGTAGCTGCCTAGTGCTTTAACCACTGAGCCCCTAACAATACAATTGTCATAGGGAAGCCCACCCAAAACCCAGCCATTGAGTTGATTCTGACTCAGAGATCCCTGCCGAGTTTGGTTGTGGGCAAGGTGCTGGTCAGGGCTGTGTTTGGATCAGTTGTCCATCGGATCACAATGGGTCAGGACACACTGGACAGCAGCGAATCACAACGACAGGTAGAGAAACACCGTGTTCAAGCGGACTGTGGTACCGATTTGTCACGTGTGGCCATTGCAGACTCAAAATGGGGGTGACACCACCAAAGAGCCGACTGTTGATGCTCGTTGGACATTTCCTCTAGTGCTCATTTTAAAGGAGCCGGATGTGGTGTGGGCCAGGCACGCGGGACCCTGTCATCCTCTGCTCATCCCAGGCTGCAGTTGGAACCCAGGGAGGCCGTTATCCTTGGGAGAACTCGGTCTTTATCACTTCGGCAGCTCAGTGATTGGCCAGCCTGTTCCCCAGATCTGGGAAGCTGGGGCACCGACCTCCCTCTAACCATGATCTCCTTCACTTGTGCATCGCTGAGTCTCCAATATGCTTGGAGCACTGTGCTAGACTCAGCAAAATCACATACAGCAAGGGCCCTGGAGTGTGCAGATCGGTGGGGAAGAAGGCAGAGAGGGAGGCCACACTCGGGTCTCACCACGAGAGACAGGGAGAGACCGGCAGAGAGAAAGGAGCAACAGGAGTCTCCCTTCTCAGCCTATGAAGGAGAAGCAAGAAAAGGACGCTGCCGTGAACAAGAAGGGGATGAATCTTTCAGAACACAGGGAGGATATTCTAGCCAGAATCATCAGCCTCTGCAGAGGGATGCCAGGGTAAGGAGACAGGGTGTTGCTTTACCATTTGATGTCCCTTTACACTCGTTTGCAAGTGGCTTCAGTTTTCAGTATTTTCTGCTTTCTTTCCAATTGAGGTTTTTACTGATTTGTTTTTGTGTGTTGGTTGGTTTGTTGGTTTGGTTTGCATGGTTTTCTGTTTCTCTGGTTGTTGTTTGCTTGGGTTTTGCTTGATGTTCTGAGTCTGAAATCAAGTCGAGTTACATCTAGTGGCAGAATATTTGGATTAACAGTCAAGTCGTATCAGTTATGTGCTGGACTGTTAACTTCAGGGTCAGCAGTTCAAAATCACCAGCTGCTCCCCTGAAGAAAGACAGGGCTTTCTTCTCCCATAAAGAGCTGTAGTCTGGGAACTCACAGAGGTCAGACCTACCCTCTCGTACAACATCTCTACAAGTGGCCATCGACTCGAGGGCAGTGAATTTGGCTTGGGGTTTTTAGGGGGAAGAATATGGCACAGTATCTGCCCTTGTTTCATTCTATTGTACATCGGGTTGCTATGAGTGAGAACCACACAACAGGGGTAGTGTGGGGGGTACTGGGGGGAATTGGGAGTAACAGAAAGAAGAAAATATCTTAAAACTGATTGTGGGATGACAACACAACTCTGCTTTTTTTTGTGATAGTTTTTTTTTTTTGCAATTCTTCTTAATATGACTGAACCATTAAATTGTATAGTGAATTATATGCCAATAAAACTATTTTAAAAAGAAAATGGGGTGTTGAACACAGTCTCTGTTGACACGTTCCAGCCAGGGTTGCAAGGAAAGACATCACGTGGGAAAAAGAAGTGGTTTGAAGTCATTTGCCCCAGGTGGTGCAGATGGTCAAGCAAGTAGCTACTAAGGGAAAGGCTGGCAGCCCACCCGAAAGGCCTGGGAAGAAAGGTCTGTCGACAGGGTTTTGCAAGAAAACCCTACGGAGTGCCCCTCTGCTCAGGCAAACATGATGTCACCAAGAAGCACAATGGGATCAAGGACCAAGAGCTTTGTTTTATTTGATTTTATCTAAATCTAAAAGTAACCTGTGCTTGTCAGATTCTCTCTTACCTGGAGGAAGACAGGAGCAGAACCCAGTTTAACAATCAGATGACACACCTTTGGGTGTGGTCTTTTAAAAGAGAGAGACTGAGCAGAGTTGGGCTCTCTCTTGCTCTCTCTTGTGGCTTGACTCTCTCGGTCCTGCAGTTGGTTCATCAAGCTCCTGCTGTCTCGCCTTCAGAGCCCAGGAATCATCACAGACTGCCTACCTTGGATTTTGTGTGAGCCTTTTCTTGATATCAATCTACCAATCTCTCTCTCTCTCTCTCTCTCTCTCTCTGTCTCTCTCTCTGTCTCTCTCTCTCTCTCTCTCTCTCTCTCTCTACACACACACACACACACACACACACACACACACACATACACACACACACAACACCTGGTCAGATTAACGGGAGAATTTAATCTTCATCCCAATGCTGACTCTTCTTCCAGGGTCACATAGGGTCAAATAAAGACCTCAGGATCAAACATGGTCTATTCAAAGTGCACCAGCCTGTACTGTGTTGATCACCATTAGCATGCTGACCTGTTCCCAAGATCCCCAGGGCCTCAAAACCAGTAGCCCTGACCCCCAACCTGGCCCAGGAGTCTTGCACCTGTCACTTTCCTAAGAACACATCCTCTTCTAGGGCCCGCGTGCTCCTGAAGCTGTCACAGTTGCTAGTCCACTTGACGCATGCGAACTCCATGTAACAGAGCACAGCTGGGTAGGAAGGGCCGAGTCTTTCTCCCACAAAGCTGCCGGGTGGGTTTCAAGCAGCCAAACTCTCTGTGAACAGCCGAGCACTTGGCCCCTGGGCTACCAGGTCTCCCTTTAGAAACAGGCACAGAAAGGTGCAATATCCCTCGCTAAGAAGCCCTGGGAGAGTCATCAGGAACACGTTGGGCTGTTGATGAAAGACTCTAACTGCTCACAGCACAGCGAAAAGATAAAATAAATTAAAAGACCGCAATAGCAAGGGGGTCCACATGCAGCAGGGTCACTGACTGCCGAGTGCCAGTGAAGAGATCGTTTCACACTCTCTCTTCGTGTCTTCTTCGCACTGTCCCGAATCCCTTTGTTCACGGCCCTGAATCCCTTTGTAAACGCAGCCATGCCTTCTAGACAACCTGGGCCGGGTTCCAGGCCACCGTCCTAGATTGTGCAGTCAAGTGAGTCACGATTGCTTCCCAGGGCACATCAAAGTGGTGTTGACACGAGACAGCCGTCCGCTGATGTGTACACGAGCATGCTGGAAAATGGTAACATAATGGAAGAACACTCAGAATGGGACACGGCGGCATGAATGAGGCCACACTGTTGGGGAAATGGGGCCAGCAGACTTGCTCTGATGTGGAGGGGGCATAGGCCTTATATTATTCAGGGCACAGTATGTGCAGGACTCAATCAAGCAGGGCGGCCTGTATATGTGATTCATCCCTGGATAAAAGTCTGCTTTTAATTAAAAAAGACAACAACTTTCTTGGCACACAGTCCACATGTCCATACAATTCAATAGTTCAGTCATCTCCAAAGGAGATGCACAATCATTCGCAAAATCCATTTCAGAACATTTTCTTCTTGCTTGTGGTACGTGTTCATAGCCGTTACAATCTGTCTCTTGACAAGCAAATTGCAAAGATCCATTCTGAGGCCGTTCCTCCTTCCTCACAGCAGTGGACGGGGCACGTATTTCAGACTCAGCCAATCTGATCAGGTGTAGTCACTCAGGATGGAACTGGGTTAAAGGGACACAGCAGTGAGACCCATCCTGACGGCCAAGTCCATGCTCATCAAGTGGCCAGCAATGCCATCTGGGAGCTGGTACAATGACAGAAATTGGGCCCCTGGGGAGTTGACAATACCCTGTGCTCAGCTACAAACCCAATAGCAAAAATCCAAGGCTGTCCACTCCCATGATCCATGATGGTCCAGAAGCCCACTATAGAATTGCTGCTCTGAGTCAGAACTGAGTAGGTGGCACTGGGTGGGGGCTTTTGGTTTACTAACTGACAGGCTTTCTTGACATGGAGCTGTAATCCATACCCAAGGTGGCAGTCCTTGATCTCCATCAGCAAAGGCTTCATCATGAGAGAGGGCGAAAAGGTGAAGCTGTGAAGGATTGTGTCTTGCTTGGATCCACCAGCAGTGCACAGGGACACAACAGTCAAGAGACCCATTGCATTGGGTCAGCCTGCCGCAGGCCATCTTTAAAGTGCTGAAGAGCAAGGGGACCGCTTCGTAGGACTAGGGGGTGCCTGACCCAAGCCATGGTATTTTCAATGCTCACAGGCATGTGACAGTTGGACATTGAGTGAGGAAGACTATAGAAATATCTGTGCATTTGAATCAGGAGGCTGGTGAAGAATAGTGAAAATACTACTCATGGGCAGAAAAGCAAAGAGATGTGAGCCAGAATGAGCCTTAAAAGTGAAGAAGAAAAAAAAGTGAAGATGGGATAATTTATAAAGTAATGAGGATGGGGGTGGGTTGGGCAGGAGGACAAGGACAGAGAGGAAAGGATGAGAAGCTGATATCAAGGGCCCAAGTGGAAAAGCAGATATTTGGAGAATGATAATGGCAGCAGGCATGTGAAGGTGCTTGGCACAGTGTATGTAACTATGCATTATGAAAAGTGATATACGAGCCCCCAATAAAATGATTAAAACAAACAAAAACAGCAACAACAAAAGAGATGGATGGGAAACTGTTGGAATACGTATCCAGCCAAGGTGTTTTGAATTCAGGACTGCTCTGGTATTAAAACATTTCTAATAGCTTTTAAGCACTGTGATTATTGTCGGACACCAGCTCACTCTAGATTGGGGGAGCTTTATGAAGAACGCTAACAAATACATGATGACATAAGAAACTAAATCAAATGAGTTACTGACTATCAAAAAAAGTGAAGATGGAGAGACTTCACCTCACATATGTGAGTCATGTCATCAGGAGAGACCTGTCCCTGGAGAAGAACATCTTGCATGATAAAGTTAAGGGGCAGCGAAAGAGAAGAAGTCCCTCCATGAGACAGATGGACATGGCGGCTGCAGCAGGACCAGAAAGGTTGGCTTCTGTTGCCCATGCGGTTGCTGTGAGTCGCCACCAACTGGATGGTGTAACGCACTGACAACACCCAGAAGGTTGAAAGGTTCAGCCCACCCAGTTGCGCCACGGAAGAAAGGCCTGGTGATGTGTGGCCCTATAAGTAAGGATCTAGGGAACCCTACAGCACAGAGACTGACTCCGTCACACACAGCATGGCCATGAGGCATGACCGGCTTGACCACAGTGGGCATTTGGGGGCTTCGGTTGGCTTGTTTCCCAAGCAGGTGATTCTGGACTGGGGATTCTCCATGCTGAGACTCTCCCAGCGCAGCCCTTTGCTGCTCAAATCAACACAGGCCCATCTCTTCCACTTGCACTGATGGCCCTGCCTGGGCCAGAGGGAGACCCTGGGAAGGATTTCCAGCCAGTGCTGTGGAAGCCACCTGAGAACTAGCATCTCCAGAGAGGGCCAGATCCATGTAAGGGGCAGGAGTGGCCACAAGGTGAGGTGTGTGTATGAATGAACGCCACATCTGCAGATCCCTAGCCACAGATGCCACCCAGGGAGAGTCATCCATCGTGTGTCCACAGGAAGTGGGGAGTGCGGCTGCCCTGAGAGAGCTCAGGAAGCAGTGGGTGCAGGCTTCGCCGAGGGGCCCGACCCAGAATACAATAGCTCCCGAGTTTGAAAAATGAGCTGCTTCCGTCACCTGGTGCTAATGCTTTTCTTGGGGAAGCTTACTTCTTGGAAATATCGTGACACCTTGCAATCCCAGGGACACAGCCACATTCATTGGGAGTGTTTCTTCAGGAGCAGAGCACGTCGGAGGGGATATATGGCTCCCGGGGTAATTTCCTGCAACCATGGCAGATCATGGGGTGGGGGCCATGGAGGGATTTGTGTGGGAGCGGGAGGAGAGAGGACTGCCTTGCATATAAATCCCAAGTCTTGGCATCAGGGATTTCTCTGGGAAATGGAATTGAACCAGGAGTTGAGTCTGGAGGATCTGGTGGCAGTACCACCGGGGATGCCAGCCAGACTGATCAATGTCTCCGCCTTTCAGATGAGGGCAATGTCACCTGCATTCATTCCCTTCTCGTAGTACCTGGTGACAATGAATTCCAGGGAACTAATCTTTGTTCCCACTGACTAAAGAGCCCCGGCAGCATTGTGGTAATGAGCTAGACCGCTAACCTCAAAGTAAGCAGTTCGAAACAACTAGCTGCTCTGTTGAAGAAAGACAAGTCTTTCTATTCCTGTGAAAGAAGAACCCTCTCAGAAATGCCCAAGGCCAGTTCCACCCCAGCCTGTAGGGTCACTGTGAGTGGAAAGGGACTCGATGACAGTTGAGTGTGTTTGTTTTGAAGTACACTTATTAAGCAACCCAGGGTGTTGTTGAGCAAATGTTGTGCTGCTAGGCTATAGGTTGGCAGTTCAAACCCACCCGCTGCTCCTTGAAAGGAAAATGAGGCTGTCTGCTTCTATAAAGGTTTACAGTCTCAGGAATCTTATACAGAGCTGCTATACATCTGGGTGGCAGTGGGTAGGCATTCACCCATCAGGTACACAGTGTTTATGAGTTGAGCTGTTGATGGTAAAGTCAGTTACTCCTTGGGAGAAAGACGGGGCCTTCTACTATTGTAAAGAGTTAAAACAGTCACTGTTGTAAAACTTGTAACTCTTTACGGGAGTAGAAAGTCTCGTCTTTCCCTTTCGGAGCAACTAGTGGTTTTGACAGGGAGCAGCCCAATGCATTGCCACACACTACTAGGGAGGCATCCGAGTCTATGGGAGACAGCAACAGAATGTTGTCTGGTGTCAGGCTGGAAGGTCGACTCCCTAGATTGGAAGCACGAAAGGCATGAGAAGCTGGAGCACCCTAGGGACTAGAGGATCCCCTTGACCACAAAGAAGGCTTCAGTCTGTTGTACATGGGGTGGCCGGGAGCCAGAGCCACCTTGGTTGTAATCAACCATGCTTACAGGCTCCTGGCCTCCACTTAAGAGGCACCAGAGCTCACAAGGTTAGAAGTGTCATCATCATCCTTTACAGGAAGAGGCATGGAGACACAATATGTTGTTCTTCTCCAGGTTCCAACAATGTGGCCATGCCAGGCTGGACACTCAGCCAGCTCAACTCTGGCCACCACTCAATTCTCAGTGCGGACTGTGCTGCTCATGAGAAGTTGAAGATACTGCATGTGTTTTCACAGCAGGTGTTATTATCAATAATGTGAGCTGTCTACAGACAGCTGGGGAGCAAAGCCAAGAGAGGGTGTCATCCGCCTTGCGACAATGTTGAGTAAACTGTGAAAACAACCAGAAAGACAACTCTACTTGTATCTCCCCAAGAGACCCGAAGGCAGGCGTGTGAATGCTGGCCCACTGCTGTCTGTTACAGCTCTGTTCACAACAGCCAGAAGGTGGAAGCAGTCTGCATGTCCATTGACCTAAATGTCCACCTGCAGATGGATGGATGCTTTAAAGTGGTGTGCTTCTACAACATGCCTCGTTTTATTGTATTTTGCCTATTAAGCTTCACAGAGACAGTGTGTTTTGCTTGCTTTCTTGCTTTACAAATGGAAGGTAAAAGTCTATCAGCACCACTTCTCCGTCATCAGCAGTACATTTTACTTGCAAAGGGAGCACATACTGTTATTTTGAGGACAAAAGGTGTGCCTGGCCCAAACCACGGTATGCTTAATAGCCCCATGTGCATGTAAAATTTGGATGTTCAATGTGGAAGACAAAAGAAAAATCAATGTCTTGGAAAGTGGTGCTGGAGAAGAAGATTCAAAGTACCACAAACTGAAAAAAGGACAAACCTATCTGTCATGGAAGAAGTACATCCAGACTGCTTATTAGCACAAGGAGGAGAGCCTTTATCTTACATACTTCAGGCATGTTATCAGAAGAGATCGGTACCTGGAAAAGGACATCATGCTTGGTAAAGTGGAGGGGCAGCAAAAAAGAGAAAGGCCTTCAAGTGAGGAGGATTGGCATATATCCATGGATGGAATGGCATTACTATGGGCACTTAGAATACATTGTGATATGAAGTTTAACAAAGAGTAAGGAATGTAAATTGATGACTTCCACGTTGGGCTGTTGCCCAGCCACCCACTATAGAGAGGACCCTGATTACAAATGCCACTTTAACAATTAGGTTCATCAACCTCAACGAAAAATTAACTATCAGGTCTGCTGAACCAATGCGAACTGGCTGTATCCCATCACTGCCTCTGAATCTCCACTTTTGGAAAGGATGAAAGTCCAGGGAAAGAGGACTTTGGGAGCAGATTTCACACTCACTTTTTTAATTGTTCACAAGTGAACTCAGTGGAAAAAGAATACAATGAACAGTATATTGTCCTGGAATTATTGATAATCTTTCTTATTCAAACCAGGAGAAAAACATCACTTGTTATGAATAGAGCCCCCACACCCCGACTCAGCCTCACCAATCTGTGCCTATTATTTTACATTGTAAAGAGATGAAGAATTTGAAAACTGTTAGATAGCAAGTGACAAATTGCAATCTGATGGGCCAACATGAGCCTATAAAAATGTTATCAAGATGGTATTAAACAGTCTATTCCTTATTTAGCATCCAGGCAGGAAATTAGAGTCATTCTTGCTGGGGTATCTCATACTTTGATATTTTTCATTTAGATAATGCTATTTAAAATTTAACTGGATAACTGGTAATTTGTCTTGCAGAAGGAGGTACCTGAGAGCTTGCCTCAGAATTTCTCTTTCTCAGGTTTAGGTAAAAAGGCCTCTAGGAATTGATGGGACTTTCTTTGGGGTAATTTTAGTTTTCATTTTTGGTTTGTAGTGCTTTCCTTTTGTTTTATCTGTCTCAAAGCTGCTTCTAAAAGAAGAAAATATGAAGAAGAAAAGGAAGGAAGAAAGACAAAGGGCTGTAATTTCATTATATGATGATTGGGAATGAGCTATTATTTGCTTTGTAAGCATCCTAAGGGAGAAACTAGGTCTATGAATCTTGCTGGGGTTCCCAGAGCTCAGCAAAGTGCCTATGACATGGTAGGGAGTTGATGCACATTTTTGAGGGATTAAAGGCTTTATTCATCAATATTATACCTGCTCTGGTAGGCTGTCCAGCATAGAAGAACTACTCCATGGACATCTACTCATAGATAGGACATAGAAGCAGAACACTCCCCAAGTCCAGAATCACCTCTATATAATGGCACCCCATACTGGCAGACATCTTTCTTTAGTGTTACGATTGTAGCCATCAAAAGTGCACAGCATTTCCCAACTCAACATTTTCCACCTGTACAATCCAATAAAACCATTTAGATAATCATGCTGTACAACCATGACCAATATCCATTGCCAAATGTTCCATCCCCCTAAACAAAAAAGCAATTCCATCGCAGCCCCAGCATTGTGGAGTGGTGCTGTGGGATCCTTTTTAACTCACACAGAGCCCTCCATGGACAACAGATGTGAACACTGCCCACTCCTATCCCAGCTTTTCAATCACCGCTGTGTTGGAGACAGTTGCCACAACCTCCATTCCAATCCATCTTATCAATGGTCTTCCTCTTCTTGGCTGACTCTTTACTTTATCTCAAGCCTCATGTCTTTCCCCAGGGACTAGTCTCTCCTGAAAACATGTCCAAAATACATGAGACGGCCTCATCAACCTTGCTTCTCAGTAGCAACCTGGCTGTACGTCTTTCAGTACAGTCCTTCAAGTCATCCACAGTATACTCAATTTTTTTTCCAATATCATAATTCAAAAGCATAAATACTTCATCTGTTGGCCTTATTCACCATGCAATTTTCATATGCCTATGAGGGCACTGAAAATGCTGGAGCTGAAGTCCTGACCTCCCAGTGACATCTGTGCACTTCAAAGAGCTCTTTTTGCAGCAGACTTGTTCAATTTAATATATTGTTCAATTTAGGACTGCTGCTTCCATAAATGTTGATTGTGGATCTAAATAGAAAGAAATTCTTGGCAGCTTTGATCTTTTCTCTGTGTGTCATGCTACTGTTGTTGGTCCTTTTGTGAGGATTTTTGCTTCCTTCGTGTTGAGGTATCATGCACATTGAAAGCTATAGTCTCTGATCTCTCATCAGTAGAACCATGTGAGTGGTGGTTGAACACGCAGGTTCCCAGTGCTGGAGCTAATGGGACTCGATGTCCACAGGCCAAGGATTAGCAGGAAGAAGCAGCCTTCCTCAGTTAATTCTCTTCCCCAGTTACAACCAGAAATACGAAGTCCCCATGCAAAGCGATACCAGGTTGCATAATTTCCTTCTGGAAAAGGTTATGGTGTTCTTCGAAGATGCAGAGCAGAGAAACCTGGCCTTTTAGAAATGAAAGTTTCTGGATAATTTAACCTCTTAAAGCGAATGTTAATATTTACATGAACTTGTTAATATCTTGCTGCTTTTCTCCTTCTCTGAGAGAGGAGCCCAAAGACACAGCTGTCCTAGCCTATCTCAGACCGATGTTTCCAGGAGGGTTCCTGGGCGGGTATGGCTTTTAGAGGTGAAGGAAAGGAGCCATTGTGGCATGCCAGCTAAAGGTTTGGTTGCTAGCTGGAAGGTCACTGATTCAATCCCATCCACTGTTTCCATGGAAGAGGAGCCCTGGTGACCTGCTCCCAAACAGATGGCAATCAAGAAAGCCCTAACGGACAGCTCTCCTCGGTCACAGGGGATTGTGAGCCATTTAATCAGACCTGATGGCATCCACCAGCAACAGCACGTGTTGGAATCACATTGTTAGATGTTTTGGAGGATGTTATATTCCCTGGGTCTCAAGTCTCTGACCTGTGACATGGGAAACAGATCCCTCTGTTTTTCCAGGTAATAGAAGTACCAACCAGAGCATTTTATTAACACCAACTATTGCCTGATACTTAGAGGGATAAGGTGCCTGTGACTCAATTCATGGTCATCTAGTCACCTCATGTGCTTGAAGAAGTTGGAAGATGACTCAGGAAGACCAGGGAAGAATTGATGGACTTGAATGATGGTGTTGGTGAAAGTCACTGAAAGAATCAGACTTCCAGAAGGATAAAAACTCTGTGATGGACAAGTCCATCCAGAATGCTCTTTAGAAGTGAGGATGGTAGGATCTTATCTCCCATACTTTAGGGTGCTATAAGGAAGGACTAGTCCTTGGAGAAGGACATCACGCTTGGTAAAGTAGACCTTCTCATATCATCAAGCTGATTCTGACTCACAACCAGTGGTGAGATTCAGCTGGTTCAGCAAGATAGATAACCTTTTTGTTGCTGTTGTTGTTAATTTTGGTGAAACTGTGATTAAAATAGCACTTGTGATCAGGTTTCTCTTTAAGGTGGGTGACTGGGCAGTCACCCAATGTAGAAACCACAAAATTATATCCCTTACTTTTTTTTTGCTAACATTCATCTCCACAAACAGTATATGCTAGCGCCTGTTCATTTTGTCTATAGTTATAAAAATTAGAACTATGCTTGTAACGTTTATTTACCCACTCCCTAAAATTTGTCATACTTTTAATGAAATACTACATCTGTATTCCCTGGTGTTTGTTCCTTCAGTAAACAGACATATAAAGTCAAGAGAAAAAAATGTCAAATAACCAGAGGGTGCCACACTGTCATTCACTTCAACTTTGTGCTAGGCCCTAAATTCCCATGAATTATTATCAGTGCATTCTTCAATTCCTGAAGGTGTTCAAAGAGTTAAAATTATTGTCAGAGCAATTGCTGTAAGTTATGCAGAAGCAGAAAGGGTCCCCCCCACCCTCGCCCAAAGATGAGTGCAATATACTCAGAGGAGAGAAGTCGCCAGACTTGAAGCTATCAAACACAATGACTATTGTCTAAGTGGTCTGACTCTAAAGGCATGGAATTCTACTCCTACAGTGAGAAGATGGTTAGAGAAAAATCACACAGTCAACGATGCTCAGATAAATGCAAAGTACATTGCATAGGAGGATGACATGTTCTAAACAACACTGCTATTGTTTCTGTTAGGTATTATTTAATACTTTTCCATTGATATTTTAAAACTCTTAGAACATAATCTAGTTTTGTGTGCACCTTTTATTGCTCTTATCTAAATATTAACTCTATGAAATGATAAACTACCTTTTGGTGCATCATTCTTTATGTACCTAAAATGGTGAAACAGTTGTTAAATTATTTGAATCCCACCACTGGATACATGTGTGAGGAGACTTCAAAATGTTCATGGAAAAAGTTCATTATATTTCAGTTCATTTGTTCTATGATTTAAAAAAAAAAACAACATCCTCGTCTTGTACAAGGGGGTTGGGTAGGACTGGAGGACCCTGGGTCTGAATCTACAGGCATGAATGATGGGAGAGAACCCCTAAAGTTGTAGGTTCAAATTTAGTCAGTGACATAAAAGTAGAAAGATTCAATCAACAGTTTCTAAGTTGATTCCAGTTCATGATAACCCCCTGTGTTTCAGATGAGCTGTGTCCCACAGGGTTTAGGAAGTAGATCTTTAAGCCGTAGATCTCTAACCCTTTGTTCCAAGGTACCTCTGGATGAATCCAAAGGGTCAACCCTTCAGTTAGTAGTTTGACCATCAACAAGCAACTCTCCTGTCATGTGACAACTACTGGAAACTGGGGAGCACAGTTCTCCACTGACACTCATGGAATCACCATGAGTTGGAACTAACTGAATGGCAACTGTTTTGCATTTTAGATGGTGTGTGTGTGTGTGTGCGTGCGTGTGTGTGTGTTGCCGCATGCACACGTTCTTAAATCGGTGTGACTTTGGACATGTACCTAATCTCACTTGGTCCTTTTCTTCATCTGTATAATTCAGACAATAAATGAAATTTAATTGGGGCTACATTATGGCATCTACTATAAAATATGGAACATTGTGGATACTTGGTCAGTCATAGATGTGCATGATAAGCATCTACTCCATTTCTTAGTTACCTTTCATGATCAAACACCTTGAAGGATTGGCTAGCTTTTCCTCCTCCCCTCTTCTGTCCACCACCCCTTGACTGGAGCTGGAGACAGACAGTGATGTCATTGGTGCCAACAGTACAGGCCCATCCCATGACATGTGCTTAATCAGCTGTACCTCACACAGCTGTTCACTCCTTTCTCCTTGATATGCTTCACAACTTGGCGTCCAGGATATGGTATCTGGGGATTTCCTCCTGTCTCCCTGTGCTCACCTTGGGAATCCTCCAATGATTCTCCCCAAGCCTTTACTGTTAGAATAACCCAGAGCTCATGCCTTGAACCTCATCTCATCTCTACTACAATCCCTTAACATCTTGTCTGGTCTCAGACAACAGATACTGGTTCCTATCCAGGTTAGCCTTCCAGTCCATAATTCTCTTCCATATGCCAGATAAGTATCTCTATCTCCCTTCTCAGCCTCTACTTGGAAGTCTAAGTGATGTGTAAAATCCAACATACCCCAAACTAAACTCTTAATCTTCTCTGTAACTCCTGCTCATCCTCAATTTTTAACTCAGAACAAACCTTTAATGTCACTCCCAACTCCTCTCTTATTCAAGCACTGAGCCGAGGCCCTGGCACATCATCCCATCAGCGCCACCATCTTGCTAAACTGCAGTGTGGTGGCATGAGGTCGTATGACTTTATTCGGTTGTCAGTTGATGCCCTTGAGTCGATGCCTATTCATAGTAAAGAACATAAGGAAACACTGTCCAGTCATACTCATTCTTGTGTTAGAGGCATCAATCCATCTAACCAAGGTTTTCCTCTTGTCCTCGACTGTTCTATTTCACTAAACTGGATGTTGTTTGCAAGAGACCGGTCTCTCCTGATGCTGCTGCAACTGCTCCAGTGTGTCCAGGAGCTCTTTGTCTTGCAAACCAAAGAATGGAGTCAGGGACCACAAACAGCAAGCAAAAAACAAAGTTTATTTGGAAAAGGAAGCAAAGTATGTGTCGCTGCTGAATGAACTGTGTCTGGGGGCTTATATCAGATGTAGGGTACTTGGCCTGTCTGTGTCTCCAGGTTATGAATGGACCAATCCTGGGTCTGGTCCTATTTCTCAGGCCCAATCCTGAACCTGCTCATGCTCTCCCTATGGCTGGGTCTTGCACTTCCAATGGGCAGGCAGGTAAGCGAGCAATGGGTCGCCAAAAAGTCTTGTGTTTGCTGACTTTGGAGTTTAACATCAGTCTAGGGATTTAGCAGCTGCTGACTTGAGATTTAAATTGCCCTAGGCTGTTTAAATCCCCCCTCAGACAACCTGCTGCACCCCCATGCTTCCTGACAGACCTTTCTCCCCTCACTCTGCAGACTCTCTATCCCCTATCAAGAACATACCCCTATCCCCTCTCAAGAAGAACATACCCAAAGTACAAATGAGGCCAACTCTCGTCATCCTCGCCTCTAAGAATTCTGGACATTCTTCTTCCCAGATAGACCTGTTTGTTCTTTTGGCAAACTCATGGTACACTCAATATTCTTTGCCAGGACCATCATTTAAATGCATTGCATCTTCTCTGGTCTTCCTCATTCAATGTCCAACTTTCACACGCATATAAGATCATTGAAAATACCATGGCTTGGGTCAGGTACATTTTAGTTTTCAAGGTGACACCTAGCTCTCCAACACTTTAAAGAGGTCTTGTGCAGCAAATTCACGCAAATGCAATGCATCCTTAGATCCTTTGGCCGTTGCTTCCATGAGCATGGATTGTTTGCCTTTTATTCTACTCTGATGGCTTGTAGGTTACAACGATGCTAAAAGCTATCGCGTGGGTATTTCAAATGCTAGCAGGGTCATGTAAGGTAAACAGGTTTCAGCAGAGCTTCTAGACTAAGAATAGACTTCTTCCAAGAAGGAATAAGCTGTCCATTTCTCAGGAATTAGTCACTGATCAGATAGTGAAAAATGTCATGAAGAGCAGCAAACACTGTCAGATAGAGTGCTGGGTGGTGGCCCTGTGAAGAATCAAGGAATTCAAAATCAACTTGACATCACATACCTAGTGATTGGGTTCACTCTGTTAACAATCATATAACTTGCCTTTGGCTCTCTGCCTTCGGTTGCGTAGGGACTGTCCTCATCAGCTGACTTTTTAAAGTATCCCAGGACCATTTGAGCAGGAGAAAGGTAACCATTCCCACTCTAATCACCAGCAAGTGTAGGAACATAAATTCAGCTGTTGACGTACTGCAGAGAAGCTGGGACCATCCTGTGCCCCTGGGTTGGCATCGTGAGAACTGACAGGGTGTCTGCCAAGGTCTGGGGGATTCTTTCTCTGTCCCTCGTCTTCACCTGCTTTTCGTGAAAAACCAAGGCAATTTCTCCAGAAATATATGCTTATTGTGTGAGTCTTTACTATGGGAAAGAACAAGCCAGACCTTGCCTCTTGATTGTTTCAAAAGCTGAATACATGTGTGTGCCGGCGAGCATGGGCAATGCTTTTAAACAGGTCTTTCCCATCATTACAGCTACTGAAGTTTACACACTAGTTTATGAAGCCCTCTCCCATGCATGAGTTCATCTGATTCTCAGAGCAATCTTGAAGGGGAGGCAGAATGGGTATCCACATTTCCATATCACGCCTGGTTCCCCTTACTCTCTTTTAGATTTTCTCTCTTTTCTTGAAAGTGTGTGACTTGCAAGCATAACGTTCCTTGGGCTTGTTTATTACAGGCATACCGCCTCTCCTCATGTGGACTTAAAAACAAAAAACTAAAAACATCCGGCCAATTGTGATTCATACTGACACTATAAACCAGGCCAAACTCACTCCTTTTAAACCAATGCCAACTCACAGCTACCTGTGGGATTCAGAGGTTAGAGCTCTTTATGGGACTAGGAAGTCCCCTTTTTCTCCTGTAAAGACCCTGGGGGTTTCAAACCGCTGACCTTGCAGTTAGCAGCCCAACTTGTAACCACGATGCCACCAGGGCTAACATAGGATCGAGCAAAACTGCCTCCATAGGGCCCCAAGGCTGTGATCGTTACAGAAGCAGATGGCCTCATCTTTCTTCCATGGAACAGCTTGTGGTTTTGAACTAGGTAACTTTTAGTTAGAGCAGTGGTTGTCAACCTTCCTAAAGTTGTGGACCTTTAATACGATTCCTTGTGTTGTGGTGACCCCTCCACCATAAAACTATTTTTATTGCTACTTCATAACTGTAATTTGGTTACTGTTATAAATCAAGCAACCCCCATGAAAGGGTCATCCAACCCCCAAAGGGGTCTTGACTCATAGGTTGAGAAAGGCTAAATGAGGCTAAGTCCTTTAGGCACTATGCTACGAAGATGCCTGAGGACAATAACAGAAGTTTTCATTTGAGCTTGCCAATGAAGGCCAAATGCAATGACATGATTTGTGTCCCTCAAAAATATATAGTGTGAGCCTTCACCTCTATACCTTTGGCTACAGATCATTTGGGAATAAGCTTTCTGTTGCTGTTGTGATGTGAATGAGGCAGGATGAGTGCTGGTGGGTCCCAAATGGACCTCAGCTGAGGTGTTAGGGAAATTAAACAAGGAAGCAAAGCAAGAGATGGAGGAAGGGCAGTTCCACACCGCATAGAGATCCTCAAGGAACCAGGAACAGAGTCTAAAGAGACGAACCCCTGGGGAAAGACATCACATTTGGGAGAGTGTCCTACAAGACGAAGGAGTCCTCAGGGAGCTTGAGGAAAAACAGTGGATTTGGCAATGGTCATGAAGCTGGCACAGGACCACACCCTGCTCTGTTCAATGGTCTATGAGTCAGAGCAGCCCACTCGATGGGCTGCCAACCACATAGCACAGCCCCATCCCTTCCTGTCAGCTCCTCCTACGAGGATGGCTTGAGTGCTATTATAGTCCTGGGAGCTGTGCCACCACTATTCCGAACACCAGGAGGGTCACCACAGTGGACAGGTGTCAGACAGCTTCCACACTAAGAGTCCACCATTGTGAGGTGTGGTCGGGTTAGTTCTGCCCTGTCGCGAGAACAGAACAAACCACTCCATTATCCTGCACCATTCTTCCAATTGTGATGGCTTGCAGCCACTGTGTCAATTCATTTCCTTGAGCGTCTTCCCCCTTTTCGTTGACCATGTCCTTTACCAAGCATGATGTCCTTCTCCAGAGACTTAAAAGAAAGCACTGAAGACTGACTTCCAAAACACAGCCAAGGAAAACCCCATGCGTTACAGAGACTCTTGTCCAGTCTATGGGGTGGAAGATGAGTCTCCTGGTCCAAAGGCATCGTACACACAGTGGATTTGAACTGACTAGTGATGGTGAAGATGACTTGGGACTGGCCAACGACTCGTTCTCTTGTACAGTGGGTTGCCTTGGGCACGCGTTGACTCAAGGGCAGCTAAGAACAAGAAGGTAACCTTGGTAAATAACTTGGCACATACAGATACACACACAGTGTTGCATCTCTAGCTTCATCCCTTTATGCGGCTTGTCAAAGCAGGCCCTTCCCTTCAAAGGATGCGAGTACATTGTATGGCGTGTGATCACTACCCCAGGATCCAGCACATGTTGAGAGGAAAGATCCGACACACGTCGGTGAAGGTTGAAGCTGATGGGGGCGGGGAGGGGGGTGCTTCATCTCAGCCTTTGTTCTGTAGACGAGCCTCCTCCCCTTGTTTCTGTCGTACCAGGTGGTTTCTGACAGCTTGAGCGGTTGTACAGTTCCACTGAACCCTCAAGGGCTGAAGCTCTGAGATGCTGAATCAACTCAGCAACAGTATGTGCCAGAAGGTGAAGGTCTTACTTCTACTCCTCCTTTCCCTCCTGACTAATGGAGATGTGGTGTTTCCCTTTGGCATGCCCCTAGATGAAGAACTGTGCTGTGGCCCCAGTAATTCATTATTAACGAATGAATGTGCCCATCGTTTTAACCTGCCTCCTCTAAGGAGCAAATCTATCACATATCTGAGCTAAGGAAGGGTGGTGGTTGGGAAAACAGAAGGGAGATAGCTCAGGGTAGAAGTTGTTTCCCCCTTGGAAAACTAAGGGGGTGAAATAAATGGGATTCGTGAGGTGCTTTCTCTGTGATCTTAGACATTTCTTAGACATCTTTTCTCAAACATCCCCCTGTGCTTTCTTTTTTAGAGATTGACGCCTCAAGGGGTAAGCCAACGCCTCATTGTCTTTATAGTTTCAACATCCAGCAAGTTGGGATGCCTGGAAGTGTCGCGGGCGATGCGTTGGGCTGTTGTTGGAAACCACAAGCTGTTCAGTGGGAGGAAGATACAGTTGTCTAGTTCCAGGAAGAGTCACAGTCTGGGAAACCCCCAGGGGCAATGCTACCCTGTCCTGTGGGGTCGCTATGTCTTGGAATCAACGGGGTGGCAGTGTGTTTGGTCTGGAGTCTTGAAAAATATTCCCCCTCTCCGCAGGATGGATCGACACAGAGGCTCCAACCACGGGCTCAAACAGAACCACCCATGTGGAGCTGGTACCCGGTGGGGGGAGTACTGTTGTAGGGAAGGCCACTGTGAGGTGGAGCCAATTTGAGGGCATCTAACAGGAAGAGCACATTTCGGGAATTTATGGTTAAAACTCTCTGGAGGTTCAAGTCCACCCACGGGCACTTCAGAAGGAAGGTCTGCCAATGCAGTGTCCTTCAGGTCAGTTTTACCCTGATCCCAGGAGGTCAGCATGAGGTAGCGTTTACCCCCTGCCAAGCATTGGTAACACTTTCAGCAACATACTGGGCATTTGCCAAGGGTTCTGGATGTGACAATGTAATTGACTCCTCATATTCTTGACGGTAGTGTGCATGATCCACCGTCGTGTGTGTGTCTTTATCCTAGGACCCTGCATGGACCACTTTTGCATTGTGTACCTTACTCTCTTCCATCGTAGAGTTTTAGTACTTGAACATTGAACATCATCAGGCAGATGGGAAGTCCATAGCTCTGTGCTCAGATCTGGGTTTGAATCCTGATTCTTCTCACTTGTCAGTTGGGCAAGCTCAGGTAAGATCTTCCACTTCCCATGTTTTTCTTTATCCTAGGACCTTTTCCCACTTGCTAACTGAGTATGATGACTGCCACCTCTTATGGGTGCTGTGAGGATCACAGGAAGGGCTCAGCACAGGACAGCATTCCCTGACCCACTGCTCTATCCCAAGCCTGGCTCAGTTCTGGGTTCCTCATGTGCATAGCAGGGAGCCATGTCTTCTTGTTATAGGGGATGACATCATCATAACAAACTGAAGCACTGCCTTGCCTGCACCAGCCTCTCAGTTACTGGTAGGGTCATTCTGCTTTTTTTTTTTAGGCATCATTGCCCTCTGGTGGTGGGAGTAGGAGGCCCAGTCTTTGCTCCTGTGGAGCTGGAATCGAACCTCCATCCCAGTGGGACGCAGTCCCGCGCACAACCACTAGGCCACCAGGTCTCAGCAGGGTCATTCTGTTTTTGTGACCAGAGGACCTCTGGCCACATAGGGAGCTATGTGCTGGACTTCTAACTAAAATGTCCTTGGTTCGAACCCACCAGGCACTCTTAGGGAGAAAGAGAGACTTTCTCCTCTCATAAAGATGTACAGCCCATGAAACCCATAGGGGCAGTTCTATCCTGCTGGTTTTCCAAAGTAGATTACCAGCCATTTCTTCCTGGTCTTAGTTTGGGAGGCTCTGCTGAAACCTCTCCAGCAGTGGTAACTCTGCTTGTATTTGAATGACCTGTTAGCACAGTCTCCAGAGCCACAATAACACTGCAAGGTCCCCAGGTGAGAGACGGGGACTCTAGCACCAGAGAAAATCACACTGACCAGTTAGAGAAGAGGAGCGAGCAACAAAAAACAACGGGCCACGTGCCAACTCTAAGGATGTAGACCCCATAGACATGCTACCCTGAGTAGGAACCTTTTTCTTTTTCTTTACATTTTCTGAAACCTTCTTTTACCAGTTTGGAACTTCTATTGGTATCTTCAGACACCTCACGAGGCTGAGCCCAGTATCTCATTCCTGAGATGTTCCCCCAGGCATTGCTCAGCCCCCATGGCATATCCCATGACCAGTAGCAAGAACTGCTGTTCTGGGCTGCTTTCTGTCTGTCTATACCATGCGATCGCAAAAAGGTCTTCCAAGGGGCAGTGGCCACATTAGACACTCTCACTTGCTCAGTCAAATCAAAAGCGTCCTGTGGCCTGAAAGCCAAGTAGCAAGACACAGAGCAGAGGGTCACCCTCACTCAGGCGGGGCTCACAGAAGCCAGAAGGGCAGCCACCTCAAAGAACAGCTTGGCAGGTCCCCAGAACACACCTTCCTGTCAGATGGAACCATCACATTCTGAATGATTGACTAGATCCACAAGAGCGTGTAGACACAGAGCCCTGTACACAGAAGTCCCCGAGATGCCCAGCCCTGGGCTGACGTGCAGCATGGGATGGTCATCAGGGCAGAATGGGCTAGGTCCACACATGGATTGGCAAGGAGCCAGAGAGAAGCCTTGCACACACGGTTACACACAGAGAGCACAGAGGTATGCCAGAGCTTTATGAAAACTTGCAATCACTTCACAGAGAATTCAAGTGGGTCCTTCTCTCACCAGGTGTGAAGGACACTTTAAGCACTGATAAAGTACACCTTGACCGTGAAGAGGGTCCCCTCTGGAGTGGAGAAGGGACATAGCCAAGGAAAATATTTTCAAAGGCACAGTCAAAGGGAAGAGACTGGCAGCCCCAAAGAGGAACAGGCCACCTTCTAATTAGTTACCCCTGCTTACCCTTGAGTCTCCTGCAGCGATTCTTTCAAATGCATCTGGGTTCTGGCTCCCAATCCACATGTTTTAGATTTAGCTCAGTCTCCTGCTCTGTGACAGGATGTTCACTCACTGGTGCCCAGCTCTGCCTGTTCTTACAGGGTGCTTTGTTCACTCCATTCCCAGGCAGAAAGTGGCTGCCCTGTCCCTGCCAGTTCCCAGACAAGCATGCAGCTTGCCACTGAGTTCTTTGGGACTGCATGCTGAGCCCATGCGCTCCAGCTAGCAGGGTGCTCCGTGAAGTTGGGGGGGTGGGAGGGGGGAGAATCCGACCTGGTGGAAGCAGATTGCCAGATCTTTCTCCCGGGTGCCCCTGGATCGCTACTCTATTTGGGTCCTGTAGCTGCGTGTTTAGTTGCTTGCACCAGGAATCTCAGTTTTGCATACAACCCCTTGAAAGTAGAAACAACCCACAGGCCCGTCAACTGGACAAGGAGTCCACATGGTCTGATCCATCCCGACGAGGAAACAAGATAGGGCTTCATATGTTTGTGAGGGGAAATGGAGATAAAAGATTGTGGACATTTCCCACGCACTCTTTGAACATGTCCTCCTGAACATTTTCTTATATTTGGCAATAAAGATAATAATAATAAACATCGAACATCTGCTGCTGCATCACCATGGGTAAGAGTGTGGATTATTTCAAATGCGCTATGCTGAGGAAAGAACCCAGATGCTGAAGGCTTCACATCCTATGATAATCTGGGAAAGACAAGTCCACAACGATGAGGCAAATATCATGGTACCAAGGGCTGGAGGGTGGGGAAGGGGGCTACTAAAAGGGGGCATGGGGGGACTTAGGGAGTGATAAACTGTGATGCACATCTCTCTGTTTGGTTTTGTTTGTAGCTTTGTATTATGAAATGGGTAAAAATTTATAGGGCAAATCTATTTTCCATCCGGCCATTCATATACCTTTTGCTTCATACTGTTGATGGCAGTCCCCACAAGGCAACAGCACTCTTCTGACCTCCCTCCTGTGCCCTGTGATTCTCCTTATCACCCCTCCTTCTTTCTCATCTTTGTCCCCAGGTAAATGTTCCCCCTTGAATCTCAGAGGTTGGTCGTTCTGGGTTGTGAGTGCCTCCCTGGTATTACCATTCGCCTTGAAGACCTGTATGTTGTTTGGCTGAAGGCTGAGCCTTGCAGACTCTGCTGTACCTTGATTCTGGAACTCCAGGCACTTTTCATAAGTTTGGGGGCTGTATGCAACCAAGGGCGAGGGCCACCACAGGTGCACTGAGATCCAGAACTATGGAAAGCAGAGGCCTGTCAAAAAAGGAAGACTCACATCTTTCCCACTAAAGTGAATGACAGAGATGTGGTACCCTGCCACCTTCCCACTGACCTAGGGTTGGTGTGACCGCACCCACCAACCTGGGATCCCCCTGCTTCGTCCACCGTCCACTCCATGGGTCCACAGAAGGTGCCAGCCTGCACTGAAGTCATAGACTTGAGTTCGACTGGGCTGGGATTTATTCTTGAGATAAAGTTCCTTCTTATATAGTTTTTTAGGCAAACTGGCTTCACACATATAGCTGGGTCAATAGCTAAGGTCTGGCCAGCGTCTCCTTCTGTTGTATGTGAGGTCACTATGCATGGGGGCTGACTCAACCACACCTAGCAAAAGCAGCAGCAAGCACTCAATCTCTCGAGAACCACCGTTTATTAAAAAATTGCCCGTCTTTTCAGTCTATGAATCTGTTTTGACTGGTGACTCGACAGTTACAATTTGTCAGCAACAGTTTTCCCGGCGCCTTGACTTCATTTCTAGGCATGCAGGTTTCTTTATGGACAGCACGCTAAGCATATCTATAACTCTGATAACTCAATTCGCTTTATTAGTAATGGTTTCCCAGACAGCCATACCCTAACAATAACCAGGCTGAGGATCAATATTTCATAAGGAGCCCATTGTTATTTATTTATCATTTATAACATGTGCTCCAAAAGCATTTCAGAATATTTATAAAACATTCATAGATAATTTTACGCTACTGCTAGCATGTGATATCAATGCATTATTAATCCTCTTGAATTGTTGATGGATTTAGCGCAAATGAAAGCGATGTCAATTGGGTTTTTCGCCAACAAAGTGAGCAGAGGAAGCCATCTCCTACTTTCGAAACTCTCAGAGGCCTGACACTGCTGCACCCAAAGGTTGTCTTGGAGGTGGATTCCAGCTCAAATCGGCACATGCTTAAGAGTGGGTTCGAGAGCCGGAGATAGCCGCTTCTTTGCAACTGCTGCTTTGGGCACTGTCTGCAATTACGCACCCCCCCCCCTCCC